>ML370442.1:411-28373 GCA_005239525.1 Nicotiana knightiana | reverse complement strand
CCTCGACCTAACTAAAAGGTGGAATTTGATAAGTTCGAACAAATCATATCAACTCTCGACCTCGACCCAACTAAAAGGTGTTTTCGACCAGTTTGAACAACTCCTATCGGCCCTCGGCCTCGACCCAACTAAAAGGTGCGTTTGACCAGTTCAACGAAATCCTATCGACCCTCGTCCTCGACCTAACCAAAAGGTGCATTCAACCAGTTTGAAAAACTCCTAATGGCCCTTGGCCTCGGCCTAACTAAAATGTGCGTTCGAACAACTCCTATTGGCCCTTGGCCTCGGCCTAACTAAAAGGCATTTACGATCAACTCGAACAACTCTTAACGACCCTCGGCCTCAACCTAACTCAGTGGTATGTTCGACCCATTCAAAAAACATCTATCGACCCTCGATCTCGATTTAACTCGAAGATAAGTTCGACCAGCTCAAACAACACTTATCGTCCCTTGGTCGCATCTCCACTAGAAGATAAAAATGTAGAAAGTACATAAGCAAAACACAAGTACAAAAACAAGAATGCACAAAGATAAAAAGGTACATACAAAACAAAAATCGACTTTATATTCATGAAAGGATCTTTACAAAGGAGTACGAAGATGCCGACAAAAGAAATGTAACAAAATGTTAAGCAAAACAAAAGCCAAATATTCAGTGGCCATCGCCACCCTGATCTTCGTTGTCCTCTCCTTTCTCACCTCGACCATAGGTAGAATCACACCAAGCACTTTCCTTGAGCTGGTTAATACCTTCCTTATCATCTTCCTCGGTATGGGGCTGAGGTGTGTCAAGATCATAGTTGCACGCCAACTTAGCCTCATTAGCTTTAACTCAATCTTCCTTCATGGTCGTCTCAAAGACGAAGCCCATCTTACCCAACTCTCTAATCACGTCTATTCGGGCTTCGGCAAGGATCCACTCCTCGTACTTCTCTTGAGGAACAATAGTAAATATAGAGGCGTGAGAAGTAGAGGGTCGTTCAATAAATCGAGCATTCTCGCCCTCAACAACAGAAATTCGCTCAAGCAGCTCAGAGTTCTCCTTCTCCAACTCTCTGATACTCTCCTGGAGCCTGGCCTTCCTAGCTTCAGACGTTGACTGAATGTTATCCCTCTCAGAACAAAGGGTTCTGTTTGCCAATTCTAAAAGGTCGGCCCTCCTTAGAGCATCCATTTGGGAGGACTTTGCCTGCTTAAGCACCGGTTGCTTTTCAGCGACCTCTCCTCTGAGCGNATTGGGGCTGGGACTAGGACGCTCGCTAGCACCTAAAACTTGTAATGTTCTGCAAAATTTTCCTCGGGGAAAAATAATGTAATTGAAGCAATGATATTGGATAAAATGAGATATCTTTCATTGAAACTGCTCTCCCAAAAAGGTGCACTCGACCAGTTCAAATAAATCCTATCGACCCTCGCCTCGACCAAACTAAAAGGTGCGTTCGACCAATTCGAACAACTCCTATCAGCCCTCGGCCTCGACCTAACTAAAAGGTGGAATTTGATAAGTTCGAACAAATCATATCAACTCTCGACCTCAACCCAACTAAAAGGTGTTTTCGACCAGTTTGAAAAACTCCTATCGGCCCTCGGCCTTGACCCAACTAAAAGGTGCATTTGACCAGTTCAACGAAATCCTATCGACCCTCGTCCTCGACCTAACCAAAAGGTGCGTTCAACCAGTTTGAAAAACTCCTAACGGCCCTTGGCCTCGGCCTAAGTAAAATGTGCGTTCGAACAACTCTTATTGGCCCTTGGCGTCGGCCTAACTAAAAAGCATTTACGATCAACTCGAACAACTCTTAACGACCCTCGGCCTCAACCTAACTCAGTGGTATGTTCGACCCATTCAAAAAACATCTATCGACCCTCGATCTCAATTTAACTCGTAGATAAGTTCGACCATCTCGAACAACACTTATCGTCCCTTGGTCGCATCTCCACTAGAAGATAAAAATGTAGAAAGTACAGAAGCAAAACACAAGTACAAAAACAAGAATGCACAAATATAAAAAGGTACATACAAAACAAAAATCGACTTTATATTCATGAAAGGATCTTTACAAAGGAGTACGAAGATGCCGACAAAAGAAATGTAACAAAATGTTAAGCAAAACAAAAGCCAAATATTCAGTGGCCATCGCCACCCTGATCTTCGTTGTCCTCTCCTTTCTCACCTCGACCATAGGTAGAATCACACCAAGCACTTTCCTTGAGCTGGAATACCTTCCTTATCGTCTTCCTCGGTATGGGGCTGAGGTGTGTCAAGATCATAGTTGCAGGCCAACTTAGTCTCATGAGCTTTAACTCAATCTTCATTCATGGTCGTCTCAAAGACGAAGCCCATCTTACCCAACTCTCTAATCACGTCTATTCGGGCTTCGGCAAGGATCCACTCCGCGTACTTCTCTCGAGGAACAATAGTAAATATAGAGGCGTGAGAAGTAGAGGGTCGTTTAAGAAATCGAGCATTCTCGCCCTAAACAACAAAAATCCGCTCAAGCAGCTTAGAGTTCTCCTTCTCCAACTCTCTGATACTCTCCTCGAGCCTGGCCTTCCTAGCTTCAGTCGTTGACTGAATGTTATCCCTCTCAGAACAAAGGGTTATGTTTGCTAATTCTAAAAGGTCGGCCCTCCTTAGAGCATCCATTTGGGAGGACTTTGCCTGCTTAAGCACCTGTTGCTTTTCAGCAACCTCTCCTCTGAGCACGTCCATTTCGAACTGACACCCGTCTAATTGACTTTGCAGTTGGTCAACTTGGCTTTGAAGGTCGTTGCACTGGGCCTCCACACCCTTGCTCAAATCAAGCTCTTCTTCTTTACTCTTTAATGCGCCCTTAAGACGCTGAACCACTATACAGACGCAAGCAATTCCTCATCCTTCTTCTTCAGCTCCTCCCTTAAGGCAGGCACATCGCCATCCATACGAAGCCGCCTTTGAGCTTTCTTGTATTTTTTGCGGAACTCTGTGTACTTAGTCTGCAATCTCTAATATATCTCATTTAGCTTCTTCTCCCGATATCCAAGATAATGGTTTGCAAACCAAATAAAAGTAAGAATACATCTTAGAAGCAAACCGAAGCAAATAAGAGAATGAAAAAAGATGATACTTACCTTGAGAGCGGGGCTGGCAACGCTCTTCGACAAGGTGTTGTATCTCAACCCATAGATCTCTCAACCCATAGAGAGTCTCATGCTCGGCTTCAGAACATAGGGGGCATCAAGAACGTCCTCAGTATCCTTCAGCAAATCATGATTCATGGGAATCATAATAGTCCTTGGCCCCCCTTCCACCCTAACCTAGTTCTGAGTAGTCCCACTATTGATCATTTCGAGGTCCATAGGATCAAGTTCAGAGCCAGATTCGTCATCGTCATGCTCAACCCACATATATTCCTATTCGGTGAGCATCTGGTTTTTCCTTTGTCAGCGCAGGAATCTTCTTTAAGTGGCCCAGAAGATGAGGCCTCCCTACACCCGGGACGAGCAAGAGCATCATCAACTACATTCTCAATCGCCTCGTCGGGTCGAGGGGAAGCAGCAAAGTAAAGTTCTGCCAAGTTAGGCACCTCTGAGGATACCCTTACATCCCCCTCGGTCGGCGTCACTACGGGACCGTGATCCACGGCCTCAAGAGATGTTCCTAATTTATTGATCACCACCGGTATGTTGTCTCCCTCATCTACAGCCTTCCTTTTCCTCGACCTCAGATCTGCATCGTGCAGAGAAACCTCCTTGTCCTCAATACAGGGAACGTCACCCCTCCTCCTCCTAAAAGAAGGCGTCGGCGCCACGTTGCTTCTTGCATCCCCCTGGACAAAACCTAAAGAAAGTATAAAAAAATGAGCACGATAAAGTAGGCGAGTACAAATGAAACATCAACAAAAATAAGAAATTACATGTTCAAGGGAGAGACGATTTGAACTTTTTCCATAAGCTCAACCAATCACGGATCCTTGTAGTGCAGGGAAGGACTTTTCTGACCTAGTCATCAAGATGCACCAACAACTAAAGAGGTCGATCAGTAGCTACAAAACGAGAATGATTAATCCACAAACCCGGAGCATATGATCGTCTAAAAGGTAAAAAAAAGAATATGAATACTTAAGAATATGACATCGGCCATGACGTCTCGGTCTTGACAAAGAATAAGTCGAGCCAAAAGTTTTGACTACCTTTGTCATCTATTTTGACTACGAAGCACTTGGATACATGATGTCAAAGGTTCAACATCGTGCCTCGGTAAAATCTAGGCGCGAACAGATGCACCAAATATCGCATGGTGATCTCGACACCACCAGCTCGGCAAATTTCGACAGCATCTTAATCACCTTATCTACATAGGGGCAAGCTGAATGGGGCAAACCCGATAAAAGCGGCAAAATTCCTCCACCAGTAGAGGAAGAGGGAACGCGTAACCAATGGTGAACAGGTAAGCATAGAGAGCGCAGAACCCTGATGGTGAGTGTGCAGTTCGTCAATATTAGGTGGTAATAGCTCCACTTGATCGAGGAGTCCATACTTGTCCTTGAACTCAGCCAGGCACTTGGCCATCATAAAAGACCAAAAAACCTCAATCATCACCTCCGACGGTCGTTGAAAATTTGATTTTGCTTCAGGATTGCAGGGGATAATTGCCTCTACTAAAGAAGAACCTCCTCTTCAATGGCGGAGATGGCATCTCCTCCTTGAATAGGGACCATAACAACCAACGGAGTGGGTTGAGTCTCCTCATTAACACTAGAAGTTGAGTTTCACATGACTATGGAGTTTGAAGAAAGTTAGAAGAAGAGAACTAAGAATAGGGAGAGGAAAATTATAAGGTGGTGAGAAAGGGAAGAAAATTTGATGAAAGCAAATGCAATTCTGAGCTACAAAGAATGATGGTAAATTTCGGGTTTGGCTGATCATCTCCCTTTTTACAAAGGAGGAATCTCGAACTGGAGGGGGTCCCCATAAATGTAGCCAAAAACCGAAATGGCAGAGCCAATGAAAAGGCCACACATGTACCGACGCAACGTATTTGGAACAGATGTCATCACGAATGATGTCATGATGTCATGTCCCTTCAACGACAGACTTGTTCCAAAAGTTACCCAAGAAAATCAAAGGTTTTGAAACATATGGCCCTCGAAGCGCCATGTCTTTCGCCTTTTACAAAGACCACGATCGTTATTATCTGCTCATTGAACCCTCCCATGAGGACGACCTCAATAAGTGGAGAGACTAATTGTATGGGCGAAAAACTTCATGTCATATGTTGACTAGGTAAATGAAAATAAAGTCGTTGTAGGCTGCCACGTGTCATCGATACGACACGATAACCTGATTTCAAATGGTCGACGTCACGAGAAGATGGCAAGTCGTCGATGAGGTCAAGGTGGTCTGATAAAATACGAGGACGAGGATGAGTATCCCGCATCGGCGTGCATTAACGGCTAGTTCTGGGATTTATATTCCCTAGAGAATATTACAGTGAATATTCCTCCCTGTTGTACTACCTAAGGTTTTGTGGCCCATGTACCCTAATAAATAGCAAGAGATGTAGTTCTGGAGAGGGCACTGGACACTTTTTATAAAGAACAATATTGTAAAGAAACATTCTCTGAAGATTCTCTATTTATCATATATATATATATACAAATTTTGCCTTTTTCTTATTTATCTAGTTTTTTTCCAAGAAGAATCGGAATATTCAAAGGCTTATCATTATCCATCATAGTCAAAAGAATCATTGGGAAATCTCACCCTTGTTGGGTGAACCTTATTTTATTATTTACTTAAATGTCATTAATAGTCTCTCTCTCATATTCTTGAATCATTTATTATTCCATTATTGCTCCAAGATATTGTTACCCAATAGAACATGTGCGGTATCCTTCATAAATACACTAGATCTATCATTCTAATATTAATATTGACTTAGATTAACCATTTTCACTATAAATCTAATTGTATAAAAATCTAGATCCAAATTTTGGGTCATACTGATGTTTAGCTTAAAGTATATATATTTGTATGTACATCGCCTCATATTTTACTTTTTTTTCCTGGATTTTGGATGTTAAACGTGATGATTTATATTAATTTGATGTGATTTATGTGTAGGACTGATCTGGGGAGCAAACGGGGGCAAAATGTGCGAAATTAGAGCCAAAACGGACGAAAACGGGTAAAGGGGATAGTGGAGCGCCACAGGCAGTGCCTATAGCCACCTGTAGCGCTGGAAACAGTATGCTGAAACGAGGCAGCGCCATGGAGAGCGCCTAGCGCTGACCAGAGTTCCAGTGGCATGAATTTTCTCCTATTTCGTCCGGGACACGGTTATTTCAGCCCTAGACCTACCCAACATGTATAAAAGCAAGACTAGACTTATTTGTGGAGGGAGTGACGCCACTTTGGAGGAAAAATACACACGAGAACATTCGGAAGTGAAGAGATCTCAGTTTTCTTCATCTTTTTTCTAGTATTTTCAATTATTCAACACTTATGAATTTATTTGATTTCATCATGAGTGGCTAAAAACCCATTGTTCTGGGGTTGTGATTTAGCCATGAATATTGTTGTTTAACGTTAGCTTAACCTTGATTATAATTTACTAGTATATGGTTCTTTCTTCAATTCTATGATTAATTTCTTAATTGTCTGGCCAGCAGTTAGGTTCTATTTACTATCTATGCTATGCTTGGGAAAGCCGTGTATAGATTAGAGAAGAATTGAAGAGAGCGCGATCTTAACTCTTAGGGGGAGCGGATTTGTGGTTAGGATAGGAATATACCTAGTCACCGTGCTTAATTAAATATCGTAATATTAATGCGTTCTTAATAGATTAATTTCATAGGAATATAGGCGTTAATCTATTTTGAATAGGCGAGTAGTACTTCGGGAGAAGTCTATGAGAGAAATTATCGATTAATTAGCAACCATGAGTGAATTGTATGAAAGGGAGAGTTAATTAGAACACAATATGAATGGTGAATCGATCACAACCCTGAAATATTTGTCTCTATTGAATATACAACAATCAACTCATTACTTGATAATTTAATTATCACTTATAATCGTAGTTTAATATCATTATATTCTTGGATTTTGATTTTGGCTCGACTGAATAACAACTTTAGTAATTTAGTGAGTAGTTGATACAAATCACTGTGGGTTCGACACTCGAATTATTATTTTATTACTTGTACGACCACGTATACTTACGTGTGCATTTGGGAGCAACAAGTTTTTGGCGTCGTTGTCGGGGACTTGAATATTGACTACTTTCTAGTTTTTGCTTTAATTGTTTATCTTGTCTAGTCTAACGTTACTTGAGTGTTGCTCTGATCTCAGGAACTTTGATTGAATGCGTAGGGTCAGAAGCCAGGACAGGCTCAACGGATTTGACCCAGAACCTGAGAGAACATTCCATAGGAGCTTGAGGGAAGTAAGGAATACAAACAATATCCAGGCACTCGTTCAATTTCCTGTGAATATGGCAGAGGAGCAACATATAGTTGTTCAGGAGGTGGCAATGCCCAGTATTGCTAATGTCACCTCTAGCATCGTGAAGCCCAGAATCACTGGGCACTTTGAGCTGAAACAAAGCATGATCCAGCTACTTCATGCAAATGGGCAGTTTATGGGTCTTCCACACGAGGATCCACAGCAGCATATTCTGAACTTATTGGAGATTAGTGATACTTATATCACTAACGGGGTCACTCCAGACTATGTAAGGCTCGCACCTTTTCCATTCTCTCTATTGGGCAAAGCAAAACGATGGCTGCAGGCAGAACCAGCTAATTCTATTACATCATGGAATGATTTGGCAAGAAAATTTCTGGCAAGGTTTTTTCCCTTCAGGCAAAACTACAAAGATTAGAACTGAGATAGTTGCCTTCACACAGAAAGCAGGATAATCTGTATACTCAGCTTGGGAAAGGTTCAAGGGGCTACTCAGAGACTATCCTCATCACAATCAGACAAACGAAGTGTTAGCTCATACTTCCATAGAAGGGCTCTATCCCCAAACAAATATTGTGGTAGATGCTGCAGCTGGAGTTTAAGTATTGGAGAAAAGATTTGATGAAATATATGCATTATTGAACAAATTCTCCAAAAGCAATCCGGATTGGCAAGGAGAGATGGGTAGGAACATAGTACAAAAATCTGCAGGGGTTCTTGAATTATACGTTGTCTCGGCATTATCAGCGCAGATCTCTACACTGACCAACCAAGTCAATCATATGACCCTGATCATTAACAAACAACAAGCTAACCAGTGCAATAGGTTCAAGTGTTTTGTGAAGTATGTGGAGAGGGTCACACGAGCGACTTATGCCCAAATAATCCAGAGTTTGTCTGCTTTGTGGGTAATGCAAATAGAGGTCAGGCTAATCAATATGGGAAAACATATAACCCCAACTGGAGGAACCACTCAAACTTCTCTTGGGGTGAAAATCAAGGCACTCAGAATCAATACCGGCCTCAAGCACCTCAACAACAATACAGACCACCTCAGGCTGAACAACATGTTAGCCTTGAGGAAATGATGAAGAAATTGATGGCTGATCAACAAGCCCTCAATCAGAAATTAATAGCCGATCAACAGGCCTTCACTTATAAATTGATGGCTGATCAGCAAGCCCAAGCCGCAGCAATGAGAAATTTGGAGCGCCAAGTGGGTCAACTTGCCAGTGCCTAAAATACCACACCAGTGGGAGCTCTTCCAAGTGACATTGAGGCTAATCCTAAGGCATCCATTAATGTCGTATCATTGAGGAATGGGAGGCAATTAGAAGAGGTCCAGTCGAAAAAGAGAAAATAGGTAACTTTTATTGAGAGACCAGCCACTATAGAATCAACATCAGACAAATCAAAGGAATCAGAGAAGCCAGCTGAAGGGGCGGTGGCTGAGCAACCCCCACCATTGGTTGCAAGGCCACCCCCTCTGTTCCCTCAAAGGTTGCAAAAAGTGAAGGATAATGTCGCGTACAAAAAGTTCCTTGATATTTTGAAGCAAGTGCAAATCAACATTCCATTGGTAGACATTTTGCAAGAAGTCCCCAAATATGCTAAATACATCAAGGACATAGTGGCCAATAAAAGGAGGCTGACTGAATTTGAGACTGTGGCACTCACTGAGGAATGTAGCTCAAGAATTCAAAGCAAGCTACCTCAGAAATTAAAGGATTCAGGTAGTTTCACTATCCAAATCTCGATTGGTAAGCATGCAGTTGGGAGAGCTTTGTGCGATCTTTGAGCGAGCATTAATTTGATGCTGCTATCTATGTTCAGACAGTTGGGGTTGGGTGATCCACGCCCAACAAAGATAATCTTACAGTTGGCTGATTGCTCTCTTGCTCATCCTGAAAAAGTGATTGAAGATGTGCTAGTTCAAGTGGGCTTTTTCATATTCCCTGTTGATTTCATTATCTTGGACTACGAGCCTGTTCAACAAGTCCCATTTATTTTGGGGCTTCCCTTATTAGCCACGGGTCGAGCTATTAATGATGTTTGTGAAGGGAAGATGATGATGAGATTAGGTGATCGAGTGGAGGTATTCAATGTATGTAAAGCACTCAAATTACCAGCCCACTATGAAGAGCTATCCATGAAATCTGTGGTGAGAAGTGATGTTGCATCATTGGTTCCTTATATGAGCCATGTTGACCCACTTGAACGAGCTTTGATTGGGGATGAAGAAGACAATGAAGATGAAACGAGGGGAGAAATTGAGCAAGTACTTGATATGTCCTGCAGTTATGTCCATGGGTTAGGAAAATTTGAGGAGCTGGACAAGCCTGTCACTGTGACCCCTCCTAATCCATCTATCGAAGAAGCTCCAAAGCTAGAACTTAAGCCTCTTCCAGCACATCTGCGCTATGATTATTTGGGAACTTTGATACATTGCCTGTGATTATCTCATCCATCCTGACAAACACACAAGAAAAGAAATTGCTCAGAGTACTTCGCGAGCATAAAAAAGCTATTGGGTGGACAATTGCAGATATTAAAGGAATCAGTCCATCATTTTGCATGCATAAAATCTTCTTGGAAGATGGACACTGCCTTAGTGTTGAGCAGCAAAGGAGGTTAAATCCCATCATGAAAGAAGTCATGAAGAAGGAAGTAATAAAATTGCTTGATGCAGGTATCATCTTTCCTATTTCTGACAGCAACTGGGTAAGCCCAGTTCAATTTGTGCCCAAAAAAGGGGGGATGACTGTGATTGAGAATGAGAAAAATGAGCTAATTCCTAGTCGCACTATCACGGGATGGAGAGTTTGAATTGATTATCAAAGTCTCAACGAGGCAACCCGCAAGGACCACTTCCCACTTCCCTTCATTGAACAAATGTTGGACAGATTAGCGGGACATGAATATTATTGCTTTCTTAATGGTTACTCGGGATACGATCATATTGTCATATGCCTAGAGGATCAGGAGAAGAACACATTTACTTGTCCTTATGGAACTTTTGCCTTCAAGCGAATGACTTTTGGTCTTTGTAATGCACCAGCCACTTTCCAGAGATGCATGATGGTTATTTAAACCGATATAGTGGAAAAATTCGTGGAAGTTTTTATGGATGTTTCTCAGTCTTTAGGTCATCTTATGATGATTGTTTGAAAAATTTGAGCATGTTGTTAGCCTGTGGTGAAGAAACAAACATGGTTTTGAATTGGGAGAAATGCCACTTTATGGTGCGGGAAGGTATCATTTTGGGTCACAGAGTGTCTAGGAGTGGCATTGAAGTTGATAAAGCAAAAGTGGAGGCGGTTGAAAACTTACCTCCACCTATTTCTGTGAAGGGTGTCCGGAGTTTCTTGGGACACGCGGGATTCTATAGGCGCTTTATTAAAGATTTTTCTAAAATTGCTACTGCTTTGTGCAAGTTTCTCGAAAAAGATGTAAAGTTTAATTTTGATGAAGCCTGCCCGAAGGCATTTGAAGAACTCAAAAAGAAATTGGTAGCTGCCCCCATTATTGTCGCACCAGATTGGTCCCTGTCGTTTGAACTTATGTGTGATGCAAGTGACCATGCTATTGGGGCAGTGCTAGGCCAAAGGAAAGACAAGGTGTTTTATTATATTTACTATGCGAGTAAGACTCTTGATGATGCACAGCTGAATTACACCACCACTGAGAAAGAGCTGCTAGCTGTTGTGTGGGCCTTTGAGAAATTTCGGGCATACTTGGTGGGAACAAAAGTCATCGTCCATACTGACCATGCAGCAATCAGGTATCTATTTACAAATAAAGAATCTAAATCAAGATTGATGCGCTGGGTTTTGTTGTTGCAAGAATTTGATGTGGAGATAAGAGACAGAAAGGGCACCGAGAACCAAGTAGCTGACCATCTATCAAGGCTAGAAAATCATGACCATGTGGAGGAGGGTGGACAAATTAAAGAAGTGTTTCCTGATGAGAAACTTTTTGTTGTGACCCAAGACCCTCCCCCATGGTATGTTTATTATGTGAATTATCTTGTGAAAGGGGTACTTCCTCCGAAAATTGAATCTGAAGCAAGAAATAGGTTCTTACATGATATGAAGTTCTACTACTGGGATGAGCCATTTTTGTACAAACAGTGTGCTGGTCAGTTGATGAGGAGATGTATTCCAGATAAAGAGATAGAATTAGTGTTGTATTATTGTCGTGCATCGCCTTATGGGGGCCATCATGGAGGCGATAGAACAGTGGCGAAAGTATTACAATCCTGTTTCTTTTGGCCAACTCTATTCAAGGACGCCCATGCATTTGTTAAGAAGTGTGACCAGTTTCAGAGAACAGGAACGATCACAAGGAGGCACGAGATGCCTTTGAATAATATCCTGGAAGTCGAGATTTTTTATGTGTGGGGGATAGATTTTATGGGACGATTCCCATTATCCAGAGGAAATAAGTACATTTTGATGGCAGTTGACTATGTGTCAAAATGGGTAGAGGATATTGCATTACCGACAAATGATGCCATGGTTGTAGCTGCGTTTGTGAAGAAGAACATATTTTCGAGGTTTGGGACTCCACGTGACTTGATTAGTTATGAAGGAACCCACTTTTGCAATCGGTTGTTGAATAACCTTCTAGCTAAATATGCGCCATAGAGTTGCGACAGCATATCACCCTCAAACGAGTGGACAAGTCAAGGTGTCGAACAGAGAAATAAAGCAAATATTGGAGAAGACGGTGAGTGTGAACAAGAAGGATTGGGCTGCAAAGTTAGATGATGCCTTATGGCATACAAAAACGCTTACAAAACGCCAATTGGGGCATCACCGTACAAGTTAGTCTATGGGAAGGCACCGTTGAACTCGAACAAAAAGCATATTCGACCACCAAGAAGCTGAACATGGACCTTAAAGCCGCGGGCGAGAAAAGACTTCTGCAGTTGAATGAGTTAGATGAGTTCAGGCTGCACTCTTATGAAATTACTAATTTTACCAAGAAAAGACAAAAAGATGGCATGACAAGCACATTAAGCCGCATCATTTCGAGCCAGGCCAACAGGTATTATTATTCAATTCTAGATTAAGGTTGTTTCCTGGGAAGCTATAATCGAGATGGGCAGGCCCGTATGAGGTGGTGAGAGTCACGCCTTATGATGCAATTGAGTTTCGAGCTATACACGGTAAAATAATTTTTTTGGTGAATGGGCATAGAGTCAAGCACTATTGGGGAGGAGCCATTAATCGTGAGAAAACCAAAGTTGTACTCACTGATGAGTAAGCGAGACTCTACATCGTGTCGCGATGTTAAATCGGGCGCTTATTGGGAGGCAACCCAATTTTTATTGCTTTCATAATTAACTTCTTAATTTTTTTTGTTAGAGTAGATAGATTTTGCATTTTCTTTGTAGGTATAGCAATTATAGATATAATGGTGTAGGACATGTAAATTGAGTATTTAAAAAGGTTAGGGTAATCGGGTTGTTAATTTTAAAATTAAAAAAATTCAGCGAACACAGCGCCCAGCGCTGCCTGGGGCGCTGAAAATAGTGAGAAAAAAACCCCAGCACCAGGCATAGCGCGAGGCGCAGAGCTGGGGGTCAACAGGTAAATTTTTTTTTTTCGTTTTTCTTTTTCTTTTTATAACCCATATCCATTTAACCCAACCCAATTTCCCATTTACACTAACACTTTAACCCATCCCAAAACCCATACCCATCCCCAACCCAACTTAACTATAACCCAAAACTACTAACATTCTCCTCTGTCGCGTCTTCTTCCTCTCCTTCCTCAAAAAATTTCTCAAAGTTTCTCTCTTGCTCTCCTTCTCAAGTCCACAGGTATGTTCTTCTTTTTCTTCTTCTTCTTATTCTTTTTATGTTTTAATTATTAGATAACAAGGTATATTCCATCCCCCAAGAGCCCTAATCCCCCAATTTTTCCCCTTATGTAGTTCTTAAGAGAATTTGTGGTGGGTGGCTTGAATTGGTTGAAATTATGAGATTATTGTGTATACGGAGTAGTAAACTAGAAGTCCTTCTACTTCGTTTAAAATTATGAGGGACACCATATTCCACCATTGTTGAATTATAATGCTCACACTTTATGGCCACAATGTGTTTGTAAAAATGTTTGAATGGAGATATTGGTACACTGGTGAAGTCTGAGTAACCGAGTGTATTTGTGTATGAATTTGGGATAAGTATGGGGTGTGTATGGATGCTTTTACATGCTAGTGAATTTGGCTTTGATGCAAATCATGTTCCTACATTATGTATCTTATGTAATGTATGTGTAGAATTGTTGTAGAATTAGCTAATGTAGTGTAGTTGTAGTAGTTGTAGAAAGTGGAGTCACACATGCCTCTTGCTTCCATTGAAGTGAATTCACGTAGCCATGATCAATCACTTGTATGGGTAGCATGGGTAATTCTTGAGTATCCATAACTTTGGAGTGCAACACTTGTATTTTTTAGATTAAAAATCATGAAATAATGTACATTGCACCTTTGGTTTTAAGTGTGGGGTCATTGTTTGACTTGCGCGACAACCTCAAGTATAATTCTTGATTAGTTATCATGTTCATATTTTCATTGTGTTGCAGGATATTATGGCTCATGATGGTTCTAACAAGGGAAAGGGCATTTGCAAGTCCTCATCCACCTCTCCTGCGCGCAAAAAGATAAAGCAAGGAGAAAGCTCCTCGCGACAAGCTAAGGGAAAACAAATGGCCGAGGGATCTCAGTCGGCACCGTTGAGACCTAGGCCCCGGTTGGACTTGATCAATGATACGGCAGTTGCTTGGCACATGGACTTTGTGTCATATTGTTGATACATCTCCGACATGGGGATAAATACCAAAACCTTAGAGAGGAATTTTCTAGAGGTAATTAGTCAACTCCGTGCAAGACATATGGAAAATCTCTTGAAATGCCCCGGACATGAAAATTTAAGCATGGTTCAGGAACTTTATGCAAATTGACATTTAGGGAACGGCACCTCACGTGTACGGGGGTTAGATGTTCCAATGAATAGGGAGGCATTATGCACATATTTGGGGGTTGAGGATGTTGACCTAAGAAGACTCCAGAAATTTGTCTAAAGTCCGAAGTAAACATTGATACGTCACCCTATTTGTGGTGTGGACTCTAATGCAAAGTGGACCAGAAAATAAGGCAATATTCATCTTCACATGGTCCACTCGGATTTTACCAAGACTGCCAAGATGTGGCAGAATTTTGTACATGCCAGATTCATGCCCATAGAGCACAGTAGCGACTGCACTCGAGCTAGAGCGTGTGTCATTTTCTTCCTGATGACGGGAAAACCCATCAAAGTGGGTGAAATTATTCTTGGGGAGATTTATACATATGGGATAAGCAACAAGAGTAAGCTGAAATTTGATAGCAGACCTCAGCAACGATAAATCGAAGTAAGAGTTATGGTATAGTATGACCTACCTAGATACAGTGTTATCACGTGGTTAGATAACCGGTTCTACGAAACAAGATGTAGCAATAATCGTAATTTCAACAAATACCGAGCAAAGAACTTTAGTATACCTACAAATGCCCAGAGGGACATTTCATCAAGCTCTGTATATGTTTGCGAAGTGAGGCCTAGATATTGGCTAGAATCTAAAGGAAAAAGGGGATAAGAGTCGCATAGACGCACTTACAAGGTCAAAGTCGTACATGTTGCATGATAGAAGGTAACAACAGTTATAAGATTGGAAAGATTCCGACCACAAGCCGTGGTATGAGGAAGAGGACTAACGGGAGGAATGCCCTAGCATTTGGACTTATTCACAAGACAGTTTCCTAGATGGAAAGAGGAGCACTAAATTATTTGTAAGAGCTATGGGTTATGAGAATTATAAGTGCATCGGTCAACATTCGAGGACAAATGTTCCAAAGGGAGGAATGATGTTACATCCCGCATTTTCGTATGTTAAAATTTTGTCGTAAGTTCGGGAATGGGATTATTTTGAGATTATAAGCATTATGCTATTTCAAATAAGTGATGAGTAAATTCGTGAAGGTGAGAGGGGAAGCAAGTCAAAGAAAATGAATTTTCGTCCAAGTTTGACATATCGGGATAAAATACGGGTCGAGCAATAATATTCGATATTTATGTACTGGTGTCATACAAGGTACTACATGACCATGATAGTAAGGTGTACAAGGTATGTTAAAGGTGAGTAGTATTTTAAGTAATTTGAGACAATTCTTAATTATGCGGGTAATTGGTTAATTATCGGGTAGCGGGATATTACCTAATTAATTAATTGATTATTGGATAAGATTAAAATATCCACCCCACCCCATGCGGAAGAAAGCCACTAAACTAAACAAATGACTCTCAGTCATTGTTGATTAGGTGGCAACCTAGTATGATAATTAAAAGACCCTTCATTTCTAAAATGTTGAATACAAAAACACTACATTAGACGTTAACAATTCCTATAAGATTTCAACAAAAATTTCTTGCAACAATTCCTATAAGCTTTCAACAATTGTTTACTCCTTTGGCTTTTAGATCAGCAACTTATCTAAAATCCATGGCTAGTCACTTAAAGGAAAGTTCCTCACTAAATTACGCAGCAGCAGCCACTTCAAAATTTAAGGCAGCTTCACCCGTCCAACTTAAAGCGACTGTCCCCAAGAATCTTGAAACAAAACAATTCCAACGAGATTTCTTATCCCGTAGCAACGTGAGATTTTCTGATTCTAAAGGAGCACGGTACAATCTTTCTCAAGAACATCATACGGATTTTTCCTTACTTCAATCCGTCATTACGAGTTGTCGCAATTGACGTGTGTTGGAAGGATTGTCAAAGGAATCGGCTCAGGTATGTTAAGGCTATCCCTTATTTCTTTTTGGCATGAACCAAATAATACAAATGAAACGAGCAAAATATGCAACTTTCGTAAATGACTCTATTCATAGAAATACTAGGGGTGTATATATTCTTGATTCCCCATGTGAATTATTATTATATCTTATGTTCATGGGTCTCAGAAAAATACGTATTTGATAAAGTTTATCCGAAAGGCATATTGATTTTTATGGCATTCCGAGAAAATCTTATTAACGTATTTCTTATGCATTTCATGTATTTATACATGTACATTGACCCATGACGAGATGGAATTATATACGCGTATATATGTATATTATATTTATATGGAATATGGGAAAAAGTTACAGCGTTATATACACACCACCACCTGATCAGCCGGTATACGTTGATGATTTGCCCACAGTGACCAAGATGATATGATGGGATGCCCTCAGAGGCTTGATGATGTCATGAACGCATATACCCATGCACGGTATGATATTTGTTGATACCTAATTTTTCACTATATTATTTTTAAAATGCATATATAGCTTCAAAACAATGCATGAGCATCAATTAATATTTTTTCATAATTTTTGCATTTTTTTAAGGATTTTTATTAATTTATCCCAGTATTTTATTTATATAAATAATTACTAATTGCCTCACAAATGGTTTCATAATGATTTTATGGTTTAATTATATCATTTATATTTATACCAAGCTTTAATTATTGCATGAATAGCCATATTTATATTTTGGGGTTATAATTGCAATAACTTTGCAGTAATAGCTCATGTATGCATTATTACCTTATTTCGTCAGAAAATAGCTTTTTATATTTTTATAATATTAAGTAATTATTTTAAAATTATTTTTATGCATGAAAATCATTTTTTATAATTTACAAATTATTTTATTAATTAATTGGGTATTTAATAAATAGCCCCTTTGAATTCATTTTAATTTTGGACCTAACCTGATTATACCAGCCCAATTAATTAAGATCCTAGCCCAAATCCTACCCAAGCCCAATTCTTCATCTAACCCAACCCAGAACCTCCTCTAATCGTGGCCGTTGATCTCTAAGATCAACAGTCCACATTATTCCTTTCCTTTTTTAATCTAATCTAACCCTAACCCCCTCTCCCTCATTTTTTTTGTTCTGCCGTCTTCATTCTCCCTACCTCTCCCCTTCTCTCAAACACTCTCTCTAAAACCTAACCGCCGTCACCGGAAAAAGTACCATTCCATGGGATTTCTTTGTAGTTTCCGGCCCTTGCCAGCAACTTACCTCTTCTGGGTGTTCGATTTTGTTGTTCTATGAAGAAGTCTCGAATCAGATTTGTTCAAAACCTTTTCATGAGCCTATCTATAGCCATCTCCGTTTGTGAGTATTACTTTCTCCGTGTTTATGGCTCGAATTTATGGTTTTAAACCAGGTTTTCTTTCATCTCTGTCATTTTCGAAAACTCTAATCTCTTTCTATGTGGGTCTGTTCAGATCCTTGTAGATCTTAGACGATTTTAAGCATTATTGGGTATTTTTCTTCGAAAAACCTTCTGTTTTCCTTATTATTATTTGATTCCAGTATTTTTTAAGAACTAGGGTTTCGTCCTAAGTTCTCTTCTAAAGGTTTTAAAACTTCCAAGTGTTTGAATATGATTATCCTTTGCTAGTTCGACTAATTTTTGTGTATATGCTTTAAACCCTAGGTCTTTCTGCTTATTGCACTAATTATTTTAGTGATTTTTCCCGTTATTGTTGGTCTCTGTCAATCAAAATAGATTGATTGATTTTATTAGGATTCGAAGTATATTTTTCTTTTAAAATTAGTGCTTCTCTTTTACTTTACCTATTTTCCTTATTTGTGACTTTTAATTGGTACTACTTGCCTTATTTAGACCAATTAGTCTGGTTTATGATCAATAATTGATTTGTTTACCTTATTTGAATCTCAATCTGAGTCGTTGAGGGATTCTCCTCAATTTAAGGGGTCCTTTCCGGATTCTTCTGTGTGAATTGATTGAGTCAATTCCCTAATTAACTGATTGATTACCTTGTTTTATAAACTCTGATTTATTCTTTACCTTAATTGTCTTACTTTGCTAAGTGCTATATAAACCCCACTCTGATTTTTCTTTAAGACACGAACACATATAGAGAAACACACACAAACTCTTACTCACACACTCTCACTTGTAGTTCTTTCTGTTATTTCTATTTGCTGCTTTGTCTAGCCGGCTGAAAGACAAGGATAGACTCTTGGATCCTATTTGCTTTCATTTTCCTGTTGCTACCTCTTAACTGGTATGTCTCCACTTCTGTTATCATTCAATATGCTATGTAATTATACTTATGTTCTCCCTGTTTACTGCTTTTAAAACAGCATGTCTATCTCTGTTTGCCCTTATACTTCTGTTCATTGGCATGCTTTAACTCTTGTGATTTTGTCCTCTCCAATGTGTTAGTATGGTTAACACACTTTAGCATAGTCATGTTTGATCCAGGGTACTTGTTCACCTGTTTCTCCACTAGCAGGTTTTAACTCCTATCTTGTTTTATGTGTTTACCTTAGCAGGTTCCTGATTAAATCATGATTTCTATGCTCTCAACTTTGCTAACTTTTCTGTATGATTGCCTGATCAGTAACTTGATCCAAGCATATTGATCTTTGTTTAGTATATGCTTATATGATCACCTGTAATAGCTAATGAACTAAGTCAATCACAGGCAATGTGAAACCTTTTGAATTGATTGTGACCCTGTTTTGTCTGTTGTTTGACTACTGAGTTCATGTCTGAACTCCATTGGCTAAATGTGGTCCTGCATATAGTTCTTGTAATCTGGTAATCTGTTTTATTCACTTCTAAAATCCAAACTATTGTTTTTCCTAAAATTACCTCCTATTTTTATATACTATTTTCAACTCCTACTCTTAGATATCTAGGTTCCTGCCCCTCGAGTGTGAGCACTGCCTAGGAGTCCAAGGGACTCCTCCAAACTCTGACACACTGGGGCTGGCCTTTCCAAACTTGTTCACAAAAAATTTTCTTTGAAAAGGTTCTGGTGTGAGCATTGCCCGAGGTCCTTGAGGCCCTTGGGAACTTTGACACACCAGAAGCCATTTGGTGTGTTATGGACTATTGGTGTACCTTAGACTTTCTTGAAGGCCTGGCTTCCAAGATTGACATTGGGTATGCTAAGGCTCCCTATAGTATAGTGATTTTCATTATGTAATTCTTCTGTATTGTCCTGTAGTAATAATCTTTGTAAAATAGATATGGGGTTATTAGTAAAAGTTCGGAGGGACTTTATATGTATATATTATTGTTGGGTTCGGGTAGAAATCATACCTATAGGTTATTGTGATGATGTTTTATATGCATTAGAAATCATGCCTATAGGAATTATCTCATTCTTCGAAATCCTGAATTTTCACATTTTTGCGTCTTAGAAATCCTGCTTCTAGGTCGTTATCAATTCTGTCTCAAGTACCATATTTTCAAAACCCCTATGTATGCATTAGAAATCATGTTCCTAGGTTCTTTTGCTGAACTCGCTTGGCAATTAATCGACACCTTTATTCGCCTAGATATCATTCCTATAGGAAATACAGTCTTGACACTTAGACACCATGCATATAGGAAATAAGTGTAAAAACAGCTTTAACACTTATATATCATGCCTATAGAGAAAAAATGTACGAAATCAGTTTCTATGTTTGGGTGTCATAATGCTTGTGATCAGTTTCAGCATATAGGAAACATGCCTATAGAACCTAAAAGATGAAATCTGCTTGTTTAAATTAATCAATGTTTAGTCTATTAACGTTTAGATACCATGTCTATGGGATTCTGCCTGGTTATCACATAGGCAAGCATGTAGGATAATCAAAGTTC
Source organism: Nicotiana knightiana (assembly GCA_005239525.1). Lineage (NCBI taxonomy): Eukaryota > Viridiplantae > Streptophyta > Magnoliopsida > Solanales > Solanaceae > Nicotiana > Nicotiana knightiana. The sequence continues at coordinate 8,192 of ML370442.1, read as the reverse complement.
TGAAGTTTGTGATTTCTTGCTTGAAACATGCTCAGATTCTGTAATCAGTAGGCAAATTTATAGGTATTCGCCGCCTCGCTTAATAAAACTGTTGTATATTCTGTTTATGCTCATTTAGATATCCTGCCTATAGGACTCCTAAATCATTTTTTAAAACTGCTTGTTTGAATAAGCGTGCAATTGTGTGTTTACTTGTGGAGGTAAATGTGACCCCTTTAATTGTTCTTATGTGACAGTCCTATATGATTTTGTTTGTCGCTTAGTTTTCTCCCTTTAAACAACATAGGTGAGCCTAGAACCACCTTGAAATAGAGGTCCTAAACACCTCCAGGGCCTTTTAACGTATTTCTTACGCATTTCATGCATTTATACATGTTCATTGACCCATGACCAGATGATGTTATATACACGTATATATGTATATTATATTTATATGGAATATGAGAAAAGGTTATGGCGTTATATACGCACCACCACCTAATCAGCTGGTATACGTTGATGATTTGCCCACAGTGGCCAAGATGATATGATGGGATTCCCTTAGAGGCTTGATAATGCTATGAATGCATATACCCATGCATGGTATGACATTTATACGCATATGCATGACATTATAATATTAAATGGTTCACAGAGCTATTCGGATATACATGTTGACTCTTTTACTCCATGTTTCTCTCATGTCTATTGTTTACTGATTTTCATTCCTTACATACCCGGTACATTATTTGTACTGACGTTCCTTTTGCATGGGGACACTGTGTTTCATGCCCGCAGGTCCTGATAGACAGGTTGAGAGTCCTCCAAGTAGGCTATCAGCTCAGCGGAAGATGTTGGTGCGCTCTATTTGCTCCGGAGTTGCTTATTTGGTTAGTATTATTTAGACATGTATTTATTGGTATGTCGGGGCCCTGTCTCGGCCTTATGACATTTATGTACTCTTAGAGTCTTATAGACAAATGTCATGTATATGGAAGATTGTATGGCCTTGTCGGCCTATGTTCAGTGGACGAGTGATTATTTTGGCCTTATAGGCTCGTACATCGTATGTATAAGTGTGGATTATATGTTGGGTCGTCCAATGTCTAGTATTTCCCCATGTTTTATTCTACTTATTCCATGATAACCTCTCTGTCTCATTTACCTATGATAATATGATACGAAGATACGTTATGTAGGTACCCGGTTGAGTAAGGTGTCGGGTGCCCGTTGCGGCCCATCAGTTTGGGTCGTGACAGTCAACTAGAGTGAACCACAAAAGATTAGTAACCAAGAAGCCAGAGCAAAGAAACTCACCGGTCAAGGAAGGAGCAGGCCCAAATTTCTTGAGAAAGCCTGGCCACTAAAGAATCCCTGCGATGTAAGGAAGGATCCAGCCGACCCAATCAGAAATGTCCCTGACCAAATGAGGGGGCAAAGTCTTGGCTGCATAAGAAAGGAACAAGATATTAGAACCTGCGACTAAGCAAAGTAAACCAAACGACTCAACACATAAAGGTTAGACGCTTACAAGTATAGTTCCAAGTTTCAGGGAAGTCGTCTGCGTTGGCCACCGTGTCCTCAGTTCTGACGAAGAAGAAGTTGTGCCAACTGGCGGCTAGCCTTGTCATCCATCTTCACCACCAGGCACTTTCCCTCTCGGTGGCGAAGGTTCAGCATTGTCCCCCTATAGAAACTAGGGGAAAATAAGTGCATCATATGCCGAAGAGTGATCTCGAACCCGACCAGCTCCGCAAACTTAGTAAGCATCCTAATGAGCTTATAGATATATAGTGCGAGTTGAGCCGGGTAAACGCCATAGAAACGATAAAACTCCTCTGCTAGTGGAAGAAGGGGAAGAGCGTCATGAAAAGGGTAAGCGTAGAATGCACAGTACCCAGCGCGGTGGACTTGTACCACATCCCCCCAGTAGGGACTGGGTCCTAAGCTCTAATAAACTAGCCTTCTTCATCGCCGACTCGGAGATTTCGGGCTCAACTTCAGGCGCCTTTGTAAAATCAGATATGACTTTCTCACCGCGAGGAACTATCTCCTCCACCATATGGAAGTTTTTGTCTTGAACGGCAGCAGAGACGCCCTCCGCATAAGGAGGGAAAACCATCACTAAAGGAACCGGGTAACTTTCCTCGTTGGGACTAGAAGATGCGTTAGACATGGTTCTAACAAAAGAGAAGGTATTCAAAGCAACGGAGAGTTAAAAACAACAGGGATCGCTATGGCAGGGAAAGAAGATGCACAACAATGGAATAAGAAGAAGAAGAAGGCACAAGGTTCCGATATAGGTCATCTGTAAAACTTGAGTGTGTGTGTCTTCACATCCCTATTTATAAGAGCTCAGGCATCGAAATCGAGAAATTAGGTCATCATTACTTAGCACCATTATCGAAGCGACAGATCCAACCAGCAGACGCCTGCGAAACGACGCAACGTATCGGAAAAATGCACCATAATGACGTATGACGTCATGACATCACTTTGATCCAGGAACAACGTAATCCTAAAAGTTGCAGCTCATGAAAGGCCATGTTGCCCACTCGTCCAGTCATCTCGACCATGACGAACAGAACACGCTCATCAAGCCCGCTTGAGGCTGGCCTCAATAAGCGGATGGACTGAGTGTATAGGTCGAAAGCAGCCCTAGAATATTTAAGACAAGATGGCACCAAAGGAAGAGTCTTCAAGCCGTCATCAGTCGAGGTCGACCAGGAAGCAGCGAGGTTCGTGGCCGAGATGTCAACAAGGGTCGAGGCCAAGCACCGTTGGCAAAGTTGTAACGTCTAGTTTTCAAAATAGGATATTAAAAAGAATATTCTAGTGGATATTTTCTGCACTTGTATTGTTAAGAAAATATCTCATATAAATAGAAAGGGAGATAATGGTGTAAGGCACGTGACATTCATTTGACAAGAACAAACGTTTGATTGAAGATTCTTTCTATCTCTTACAAGGATACAAACACTACCTTTTCATCTAGATTCTGGCTCGAATTATCCCACACCGTCTCCAAATCCGAGAATAATTCGAACATTCAGGGATTTGTATGTCGCTCATCATTGTCAGGAGGGATAATCAACTAGTGTATACCGGGTGAATCACTCTTTCTATTTACTTAATGTCATTTATTACCATTTATTGCTAGTTGTTGCTACATTATTGCTCAACCTTTTTAGAATAGTTAATGCATATTATTGTCAATCCCCCACTAGATCTGACCGGCATTGGTCACCTTTAGGAAATAATATCTAGAGATATTATTATTAACTAAGTTCAACCCATTATTATATAAATTAAACTGTTTAACTAAAAATTACACTTTTTAGTCAAACAAAATGGAGCTTAATAAATAATAAGAGCATTACTTTGAAGCCTAGTTCAAATCTTAGGAATAAGACCCTGAGCCAGTAAAATTTAAAATGAGCCCAAGGTACCTCAACTGGGTAATTTTCTTCTTATTGATGACAGCTTAAATTTTGCATTGAACCAAAAACCAGGGGCATCATATACACCTTTAGATCCAATCGGAATGAAGAGATGAAGACAAAAAAAAATCATGAAATATACAGAAAAAAAGGAGCAAAAGTGACAGGCACACAAACACACTCGTAAGTTGTTATGTTTTGTGAATGAGTGTGAATGGACATACGCTCGTTAAATTCCACATTTTCATCTCACCCTTACATTGTGTATATATTTAGAGGCTTAGCCTCATTTTTTATTACATGGAAAATCTGAAAACTTCTCCCCTTTTTTCTTTATTGTTGCGTTGTTTTTCCAAAATAACATAAGTGTGAAGTGTGTCTTGCTGCGTTTGTTGAGTTCGCTAAAGTTCTGCAAATTAAAGTGCCGCTTTTATAGAATAGTTATTATGTTCTATCATGAGAGGAATTAATCTAAAATCTTGGGCAACAGGGAAAGGATTAAATTCCTTAAAGACACACAAACAACTCGTGGACTCGAAATTATTTTCTGTTTCGTTTATTGAACTAACATTTCTTTACTTCTCTAATTTCTGATTTTGAACACATTTTACTAACAAACTGCACCAAGTAAATGCCTTTTATCCATCTAACGGGCGAGGATCTTTCAGAAAGTCTTCTCACTTACACTTTTAAACATTTCATATAGAGTTGGTTTTCATCTTGTATCAGAAGCAGCTTCCGCAAAAGAATTATTCAGTTAAGATTGTGCAAATGGATTCATGAAAAGATTGTGCATTTCCAGATTTTTCGATTTACTTCAGTAAAGAAGACTTCATTGGCTCGTGGCCTCGTGCTAACATCTGCCACGGGAGCAGTGGCGAAGCCAGTAAATTCAATAAAGGTGTTCAAATTTTGAACACCCTTTGTCAGTGGGCTATGCAAGGGTGTTCAAAGTCTATTTTTAATCAACAATAAGTAATACTTCACCTTATACGTAGTATAATTTTTGAACGAACTGACCACCCTTGGACCAACATAGCTTCGTCCTGCACGGGAGTATCAACAAGTATGACTACTGAACACCACTGACTCTTTAAGATGACTAACACATAACTAGCGGTGCCAGAGCAAGATTACAAAACTCGATACCTTTCTGTCACATGCAGAATCTGAATTGTTTAGTAACACAATATCATCATATGTTAAGCTTGTTCCCCCTGAATTTTCTAAATAGAGCGCAGGCTCAATGAGCGATGTCCATATGTAGTTCAATACAGAACCTCCACACTCAAAAGTATATACATAACCATTAGGAGGAAACATCACAGAGTGAGGGGGATTGTTGCAATACTCTATATGTTTGTGCTATAATGTAAGAACATATCACCAGCTACTAAACGATTCAAAACTGCTCAACGGCTAAGAACATCCTATTTTTCTACAACATATGTAATGCTGGTTGTTAGACGCCTCTTCATACACTGATCAAATGTTCAAAGAATCATTTCAGAAGACGACACTGAATGCCCTGTGTTATAGTTCTCCTACCCATGAGCATTAGTGGATCCTTTACTTTTTAATAAGTATGAGAGCACTTAAAAGAACATCCTTTCGACCGAGACATACTCTGCAGAACTATATCTCCAAATTAGAATTCTGAAGAACCAGACTTACAAGTTGAATATTGAAGAAGCTAATAGGCTTTCTTCAACAAATCGAAAACATTCTGTACCCTCTGAGCAACCTGTTACTGTTAGTCCTAAAAATCGTCTAAGCTCCTTCACTTTTCTAGGTATAGGCCAATTCTTTATTGCTGCGATCTTCTTGGAATCAGCTAAAGGACCTTCTACGTTTATTATAACGTCAATTACTCCACCTTTTTTCACCAAATGAGCACTTCTACACAAAAATGCGATAAGATTGCAAGATTGCCAAGCCTTCTCTAATTTTATGATATCCTCAACTTAGGTCCAACTTAGAGAAGAACTGACCCTCCTAACTCATCCAATAACTCCTCTATTACTATGATAGGAAATTTATTCTTAATTGTGTGCTTATTTAATACACATTCTCCATGCCCCTTCTTTCTTCTTAACACATCACAATTGGAAAGAATTAGGGCTACTGCTAAGTCTGATCACACATGATTCTAGCATTTCCTGAATTAACTTTTTTTTTGTTTGGATAACGTCTCATTACAGTGCTAACAAATCCCTTTAATCTTCTTTCATTCAACTCATAGGTAGATAGAATCCAGAAGGGCCAACCTTGCTAGTGTTTCCAGCATTAGCTAATCCACTTCTTGGATTTGGAAGTACATGCTCGGAGTATATGGAAGAAAGAGAGGCTGTAGGGGCAGAACTACCTCCTCTAACCAGGGATGGAAGAAAGAGCCTAACTATATAAGCCTTCGTGAGAATGCCAACAATCACACTTGAAAAGACTCGATAGGAAACAGTTGACCTGAGTAATCTTCAGACAGCTCCACAGAATTCAAGAGCTCACCAAAATGGTCTAAAGAATTCTGCACAGTTAAACAAATCTTGCACAGCTACCTTTTGTCTTAAACCTCATCAAATCTGCCACAGGGTCTTCATACGTTGCAATTCCAAATCTGTGGTACACTGATCTTGTGTAATCAGTTCAAGTAGGAAGTTCACTAGAGAATCCTGACTTGAGATACATATGATGTTATTGCAGTGCTCTCCCTTGTAAATGAATTGCAGCTAACTTCACTCTCATATCTAAGGGAGTATCGTCATCCCAAAGAACTGCTCGCAAAAATACACCCATCCATACACATCTTCACATTATATTTCGGAAAATCAATTCGAGAACACCTGGAATGCACCTGATAATGGGAGTTAACATTATCTATGGACCGGGTATTCTCCCTGTTAATGAATTCCTCCGCAACAGATTGTGGTCTATGATCTTCGTTCACAGCGAGAAACATCTGATGAACTTTTTTCTATAGGCTAGCCGTGCTTTTCATTCATAGCTACAATTTGATCCTTGAACTCATCTACTTAACGACACAGTTCCTTGTATCTAGTACCTTCCGACATTGCCAAGGATCGCGAGCTCTGATACCAAGTGTTATAAACTGAACAAGAGAGCTCAACTCAAAAGACTAGCCTATTAGGTAGGACTTAGGAGACCCTTTTTGACCTATAGCCCATTACCAATACTCTTTACGCTCGATGAGGGACTCAATTGGTTCACAATAAAGAATAGCCATAATAGGAAAAGCTACTTATTAGAACCTCCCAACTCCCCCAGCCCTATCAAATGGTACTTAGCTTATATGCTTATATCCTTACATTTAGTCCTTGTCAAAGTTCAAATAAAGTGGTAGTCAACATANCGGTTCAAAGATATCAAATCTACCGATTGACCGAGTATATCCGACATATGTTCACTACGGAAAGTTCAAAGGGAAACCTACTTATCCAGATGCAATTAATCCTTACTTGCAAATCACACAGCGTCCATCTATGATCATTCTTGTTACAGCCATTCCCATTCATGTGGGGGATTGTTGGACTTTAAGCATTGGGCTTAAAGACTTTAAGCATTGGGCTTAAAAGTCTAAGAGTGTGAATTGGGAAATGGTGGGAAATAAAATGGAGGGAAATGAAAATTTGAATCAAGTGAGCTTTTGTCATGAACTTTGTACCACATTGGTGAAAGACAACTACACTTGTGTGTATAAATATAGGATCACTTCTTAGAGCTCTTAAAAGGAGTTGAAGAGGATGTATCCTCGCGCCATCGTCGTCGTTCGCTCGGCTCGGCTTCGGCTTCGGCTTCGGCTTCTANCAATTCTCTACGCACTTATAAAACCAGGTGGTATTCATGGCTGAAACGAACACAACAATGAGAACCAAAAGACGGTTAAGGGTTGGTTGTGTGATATATGATTGTCTAGGTATACACTAAAGTTCGACGGTTCAAAGATATCAAATCTACCGATTGACCGAGTATATCCGACATATGTTCACTACGGAAAGTTCAAAGGGAAACCTACTTATCCAGATGCAATTAATCCTTACTTGCAAATCACACAGCGTCCATCTATGATCATTCTTGTTACAGCCATTCCCATTCATGTGGGGGATTGTTGGACTTTAAGCATTGGGCTTAAAGACTTTAAGCATTGGGCTTAAAAGTCTAGGAGTGTGAATTGGGAAATGGTGGGAAATAAAATGGAGGGAAATGAAAATTTGAATCAAGTGAGCTTTTGTCATGAACTTTGTACCACATTGGTGAAAGACAACTACACTTGTGTGTATAAATATAGGATCACTTCTTAGAGCTCTTAAAAGGAGTTGAAGAGGATGTATCCTCGCGCCGTCGTCG
>MDKJ01131801.1:0-19221 GCA_005239525.1 Nicotiana knightiana | reverse complement strand
GGGATTTAAACCGGTGACTTGGGACACCAAATAAACTATTCCAAGTGGCGACTCTAATAAAAAGAAAATATTCCCATTTCGAATAATGTCACTTTAAGTGGAAAAACTCCCGTACCCCCTTCGGGGCGTATAAAAAAGGAGGCGTGACAGGTAGGACTCAGGCACCCGTCACGGCCCATCGGTTTGGGTCGTGACAGAAGTGGTATCAGAACAGTTCTGTCCTAGGGTTGTCTACAGACCGTGTCTAGTAGATTCTTTTTTATGGGTGTGTCGTGCACCACACTTATAAACAAGAGGCTACAGGACATATAGGATGTTATCCTCTCTTCTTATCTCAGATCGTGCAATACAAGAATTCATGTTCCTAACGATACATTATATTGTCAGCAATGCCCCCAAAGAGTACGGCCATCCAGAAGGGAAAGTCTGTGGCTGGTGAGACTACTAGTCGAGCGCCACGACTTACCAGGGCTCAGGAGAATCTCATGGTGAGGTTCCATCTCAGACTTCACATACCCCGCCTTTTCCAGAAGATCTCCAAAGGGCACCAGCTTCAGCGCCCGCCCTTTTACATTCAACACCTCAGCCGGATGCGCCGAGTTAGGAGATGAGAGATGTTGTTCAGTTATTGACCCGATTAGTAGCCGCACAGGCTCAGCATCAAGAAACAGGTATCGGTCACACATATAGGTCCGTGAGTGCGAGGGTTCGTGACTTTATTAATTTAGACCCTCCGGCATTTACTGGAGCAGACTCGAATGAGGACCCTCAGGTATTTATTGATAGAGTGCAGAGGACATTACGGGTAATGAAGGCCACTGTGACTGAGTCAGTTGATCTAGTTTCCTATAGACTCCGAGATATTGCAATTAATTGGTACGAGCCTTGGGAATTTCCCAGAGGTGAGAATGCCCCTCTAGCGGTATGGCAGGAGTTTACGGAAGCTTTTCTTCGTCATTATCTGCCACCAGAGCTTAGGCGAGCCAGAGTTGATAGGTTTTTGACCCTCCAGCAGGGAAACATGAGTGTTCGGGAGAACAGTCTTCAGTTTGATTTGTTGGCTAGGTATGCTCCCACTATTGTATTTAAGATGGAGGATCGGGTTAATCTGTTCGTGATAGGATTAGAGCCTCACTTTCTTAACAATTGTATGTCGGTTTCACTTCATCCAAACATGGATATTTCTCGTATGCAAGCATACGCTCACGGTGTAGAGGAGCGTAAACAGAAATAGAGGACCGACCATGAGCATGATAGGGCCCAGAATAAGAGAGAGAGGTCTTCGGGTCCTTCTGGTGAGTTTTGAGGTGGTCAGAGGCAGCAGTATTCGAGATATCCATCCCAGCCCTCGGCTAGCGCGCCCCCTTAATTTGGCAATAAGAGATTTGATCATTCTGTATATTCAGGGCATGGTCAGAATTTTAAGGCCTCAGGTTCTCAGTATAGGGGTGAGTTAAATCAGATGAGGCCACCCTTGCCACGATGTACTCAATATGGTAAGCAGCATACCAGACAGTGTCGTATGGGATTAGGTGTTTGTTATACTTTTAGTTATGCGGGCCACGTTATTAGGGAATGTCCGATGAGAGGTGATGCAAGCGTAGCTCAGCCAGCGGGATCTGTAGTTGGATCGTCATCATCATTCCCCTGGACAAGGTCCCCATGCACCAATGAGTCGTGGTAGAGGCAGATGCGGAGCATCTAGCTCGAGCAGCCATCATAACCACATTTATGCGTTGGCAAGACGACAGGACCAAGAGTCATCGCCTGATGTTGTTACAGGTATATTATCAGTCTCCTCCTATGATGTATATGCACTGATTGATCAAGGTTCCACCTTATCATACGTTACTCTATTGGTTGCTAGTAAGTTTGAAATAAAACCTGAGATTGTTAAACATTTTGAGGTATCTACACTTGTTGGGGATTTGGTGATAGCTAAGGAGGTATATAGGGGCTGTATAATAATAGTTCATGGTCGACCTACCGTAGCAGACTTAATCGAGTTAGATATGGTAGAATTTGATTTTATAATGGGTATGGATTGGTTGTCTTCTTGTCATGCCAACATTGATTGTAGATCAAAGATAGTCCGATTTCAATTTCCGGGGGAGCCTGTTTTGGAGTGGAAAGGTAACACGGCATTGCAGAGAGGTAGATTTATTTCCTATCTCAAGGCAAGGAAGATGATCAGAAAGGGCGGCATTTTTTATCATTTAGTTCGGGTTCAAGATGTGGAAGTAGAGTCACCAACCATTCAGTCCATCCCTGTGGTAAATGAGTTTCCAGATATCTTTCCTGATGAACTTCCAGGTCTCCCGCCAGAGCGAGAAATTGAGTTTTCTATTGACCTAGTACCAGATACTCACACAATATCTATTCCTCCCTATAGAATGGCCCCTGCAGAACTAAAAACGTTGAAAGAACAACTAAAGGACTTGCTTGAAAAAGGTTTTATCATACCTAGCACGCCACTGTGCGGAGAACCTGTGTTGTTTGTAAGGAATAAAGATGGTTCCTTACGAATGTCTATTGATTATAGGCAACTGAATAAGGCGACGATCAAGAATAAGTACCCGCTCCCGAGGATTGACGACTTATTTGATCAGTTGCAAGGCGCCAAGTGCTTTTCAAAGATAGACTTGAGGTTCGGGTACCATCAGGTGAGGGTTAAGGATGAAGATATTCCGAAGACAGCATTCAGGACTAGATATGGGCACTTTGAGTTTCGGGTTATGTCGTTCGGTCTGACCAATGCCCCAGCAGTATTCATGGATTTGATGAACCGTGTGTTCAGGACTTCCTTAGATCTATTTGTAATTGTATTTATTGACGATATATTGGTATATTCTCGTTCAGAGGATGAGCATGCTGGTCATCTGCGTACTGTGCTCAGAGTTCTACAACAAAGGAAGTTGTATGCAAAATTTTCTAAGTGTGAATTCTGGTTGAACTCTGTACTTTCCTTGGGCATATCATTTCGGGTGAAGGCATCCGAGTGGATACACAAAAGATTGAGGCAGTAAAGACTTAGCCTAGGCCCACAACCCCAATAGAGGTTCGTAGCTTTCTTGGATTGGCGGGTTATTACAGGAGATTTGTGGAAGGATTTTCTTCCCTTTCAGCACCTTTAACAAAGTTGACTCAAAAGGGAGAAAAGTTTCAATGGACTGATGCTTGTGAACGGGGTTTCAAGGCATTAAAGGACAAGTTAACTTCAGCACTGGTTCTAACACTCCCAGAAGGGACCGATGGTTATGTTATCTATTGCGATGCTTCAGGCATTGGATTAGGTTGTGTGCTGATGCAGCATGGTAAGGTTGTGTCCTATGCTTCTAGACAACTAAGAAAGCATGAGAAGAACTACCCGACCCACGATTTAGAATTAGTTGCGGTGATTCATGCACTAAATATGTGGAGGCACTACTTGTATGGCATTCATGTTGATATCTATACGAATCATAAGAGCCTCCATTACATCTTCAAGCAAAAGGAATTGAATCTACGTCAAAGGAAATGCTTGGAGCTACTTAAAGACTATGACGTTGAAATTTTATACCATCCGGGGAAGGCGAATATAGTACCTGACTCCCTCAGTCGTAGATCTATGGGTAGCCTGTCGTATTTGCAGCCAGAAAAGAGGGGAATAGCTCGTGAGGTTCATCAACTAGCTAGTCTTGGAGTTCAGTTACTGGATTCAGGTGATATGGGAATTACTATTCAAGATACGGCAACATCCTCTTTAGTAACTAAAGTAAAGGAACGCCAATACGAGGATCCTATGTTAGTTCGTTATAGGGACACAACCCTTCAAAAGGAGAAGACACCATTTGAAATTACAGAAGATGGAATCCTCAAATATCAAGGGCGATTGTGTGTGCCTAATGTTGCAGGGCTGCGTCGACTGGTTATGGGAGAAACTCACTATTCTCGTTATTCTATCCATCCAGGAGCAACAAAGATGTATCATGACATCAGAGAAATATATTGGTGGGACAGAATGAAAAAGGATATAGCAGAATTTGTTGCTCAGTGTCCTAACTATCAGCGGGTTAAGATTGAGCATCAAAAACCCGAAGGATTTTTGCAGGCTATGAAGATTCCGACTTGGAAATGGAAGATAATCAATATGGACTTCATCGTAGGCTTACCTCGTACCCAGTATAAGTTCGATTCGATATGGGTGATTGTTGATAGGCTTACAAAGTCAACCCATTTTCTGCCCGTTAGAACTACATATTCCTCAGAAGATATGCGAGACTTTATATCAGGGAAATAGTATGACTGCATGGTGTCCCTGTATCTATTATCTCGGATATAGGAGCTTAATTTACAGCTAACTTCTGGAGGTCCTTCCAAAAGGGATTAGGGACTCAAATAAATCTTAGTACAACATTTTATCCCCAGACAGACGGACAGGCTGAGCGTACTATTCAAACACTGGAGGATATGCTGCGAGCTTGTGTGATAGACTTCAAAGGTAGCTGGGATGATCATCTGCCGCTTATTGAGTTCATGTATAATAATAGCTACCATTCCAGCATTCAGATGGCTCCATGCAAAGCTCTTTACGGATGGAAGTGTAGGTCGCCTATAGGGTGGTTCGATGTTGGAGAATCTGGATTACATGGGCCAAACCTGGTTCAGCAAGCCATAGAAAAGTAAAGCTTATCCGGGATCGACTATTGACAGCTTAGAATCATCAAAAGTCATATTCGGACGTGTGACGATGAGATTTAGAGTTCGAGGGTGATGATTAGGTATTCTTAAAGGTGTCACCTATGAAGGGTTTGATGAGGTTTGGCAAGAAAGGAAAACTTAGCCCACGATATATTGGGCCTTATAGGATCATTCGGGGAGTTGGCCAAGTAGCTTATGAGTTAGAATTGCCCTCAGGGTTGGAGTCTGTCCATCCAGTTTTTCACGTATCTATGTTACGAAAGTGCATTGGTGATCCTACCCAAGTGGTGTCCATGGATGATGTATAGATTACAGAGGACTTGTCATATGAGGAAAATCCTGTTGCCATCCTAGACCGACAAATCCGCAAGCTACGGAATCCGTGAAAGTACTTTGGAGAAACAACAATGTGGAAGAAATGACTTGGGAGGCCGAGGAAGACATGAAATCTAGATATCCCTACTTATTTGCTCTTCCAGAGAAGGTTCCGACTGAGACGTCATAACCTCAAGGTGCGCGTACGAACTTTTGTGCTAACGATTGTTATTGGTCATGTGAGGCCATCCCGTTATTAATGGTTGTGGTCCTATATGGCATTAAATGACTGAGTTTCTACAAGAAGAGTTGGTAGTAGCGTTGCTACAAGGGAGACTCTACCAAGGTTATATAAATCCCGAAAGGTTAAACATCCGAGGACGAATGTTTCTAAGGGGAAAGGATGTTACATCTCGCGTTTTCGTACGTTAAAAGTTTCGTCTTCAGTTAATCGACGTAATCTTGGGAATGAGATTATCTTGAGGTTAATGTAGTTACGCTATTTATAACAAGCGATAAATAAGTGTTATGAAGGATAAAGGGGTACATGAATTAAAGAAAATGAGTTTCGTTGAAAATGGCCAATTTGGGATAAAATATGGGTCGTGTGATAATACCCGATAATTATGAACTAGTACCGTACTAGGTACCATATAACCACGGTAGTATAATGTATAAAGTATATTAAAAATGAGTAGTATTTATAGGTAACTTAAGATAATTCTTAATTATGCGGGTAATTAGTTAATTACTAGATAACGGGACATTACCTAATTAACTAATAAGGGGATAAAGATTAATAATTTCCTCCAAAGAAAATATGTGGCAGCAAGAAATCTTACCAAACATATGACTAATTAGTCATATAAGATTAGTGGCTACCTAGCATCTACATGTAAAACACTTAAACAACTAAAGGTATGTACCAAAACTTGGTCTCTTTTAAATGGTATCTCTTTTAAAAGTTTGATTCAACTTTGGCAGAGAACAACACAAAAAAAGAAAAAACTAAAATAAGAGTCTTTCCTCCTCATTCTTAATAGTCCAGGGCAGAAAAAATTCGTCCAAATTTCAAGCATTCAACAATTCAATCCTTAGCCAACATTTCGTTAAAAAAAATGTTAGAAGCAGAATAAATTCGTCTGAAATTTCAAGTTAGTCCAGGTGTGAATTTCATCCATATTTCGCAGAAGCAGATTCGTTCAAATAATTCCAGGAACAGGTATGTTAAGGCTATCCCTTATTTCTTTTGGCATGGTCCAAATTATACGGAAGAAACGAGCAAACTCATGGTTTTCATAAATTACTCTATTCATAGAAATACTAGGGGTGTCTATATTCTTGATTCCCCATGTGAATTATTATTATCTTCTGTTCATGGGTCTCAAAAATACGTATGTTGGTAAAGTTTATTTCATGATATTAATCAGAGGCATAATGGCCTTATGACGTACCGAGAGATTTTATTGACGTATTTCATATGCATTTCATGCATTTACATATGCGCATTGACCCATGACCAGATGGCGTTATATACGCGTATATATGTAAATATATGTATATGGGATATGGGAAAAGGTTACGGCGTTATATACGCACCACCACCTGATAAGTTGGTATATGATGATGATGTTGCCCACAGTGGCTGATATATGGTTCAAACGACGTTATATATGCATATATATGTATGTATAATCAAATGGTGTTATATACGCATATATATATATATATATATATACATATATATATGTATATATATATATATGTATATATATATATATATATATATGTGTGTGTGTGTGTGTGTGTGTGTGTGTGTGTGTGTGTATATGGGATATGGGAAAGGTTATGGCGTTATATACGCACCACCACCTGATCAGCTGGTATACGATGATGATTTTTCCCACAGTGGCCGATATAATATGATGGGATGCCCTTAGAGGCTGATGATGTTATGAAGCTTATACCTATGCACGACATGGCATTCATACGCATTGGTACGATGCTAAAAGTGATTTATTATTACAGAGTTATCCAGACATACAAGTTGAGTCAATTACTCTATATCTCTTCCATGTCTCTTATGTATTTATTTATGTTCCTTACATACTCAGTACATTATCCGTACTGACATCCTTTTTGCCTAGGGACGCTACGTTTCATGCCCGCAGGTGCAGGTAGGCGAACTGGCGGTCCCCCTTCTTAGGATCCCTGATCAGCGAAAGTTGGAGTGCTCTACTTGATCCGGAGTTACTTTTGATTTTGGTACGATACGTTTGTATATAGACATATATGGGTATGACGTGACTTAGGCCCGTCTTTATACAGTTATGTTTCTATTAGAGGTTTGTAGACAGCACGTCTAGTTGGATAGTATGTGGCCTTGTCGGCTTCCAGTTTTGAGATGTATAGTTTTGCAGTCTTGTCAACTCGTCCTACGTATGTTGTATGTATATGTATGTATGCCTTTTTGTGAAGATTTTCTTCATGTATAATGTTCTTGTAATTTAGCAGATGTTATTCAAGTTCATATTTTAGACGCATGTTTATGGGTGTTTGATAGGTAGGACCTAGGCACCCGTGCGGCCCATCGGTTTGGGTTGTGACACTATGCCACCCCAGGAGTGCTCACAAATTCTCCAGCTGGTGGTGCGGGTGTGAATGATTCCCCGACCACAAACCAACCCGACTCCCCCACTCCAGGCCAGACTATCCCTGTTCCTACTCCAGCGGAGGGTGCTGAAGACCCTCTCGCTGACGTTCCTGATCCCTCCTCAGCCCCAGCTTCCAGTCCTGGTATTTCTGATGGGGACCTCAGGGGTTATGAAGGCTACAGAGACAGAGGGGGTTGAGTTGGCTTCTTATAGGCTAAAGGGAGCGGCATATTCATGGTTTGAGATATGGGAGGGTTGCCGCGGGAGGGAAGCCCTCCGGCGATGTAGGATGAGTTTATTGATGCCTTCATGGATCATTTCTTGCCTGCCAAGACTATGGCAGCCCGTGATGCGGAGTTTGAGGTCCTTAAGTAGTGAAACATGAGTGTGTGGGAGTACCACATGGAGTTCGTGCGCCTGTCCAAATATGCCATCCACATGATGCCGACTATGGAGGCCAAAGTTCGACGGTTTGTTCAAGGCCTTGGTCCTTTGGTTGTTAACGAAGCTGCTACAGCTGCCTTGCATTCGGATATGAATTATGGGAAGATCGTGGGATTCGCTCAGGCTATAGAGGCTCGGAAGTTGAAGATAAGGAAAGAGAGAGTGAGTGTTAGTAGGGCTCGGTCAGCGGGCAACTTTGGGAGTTCAGTTGTAGGTGGGAGGTCAGCCCTCGGGAGAGGGTCATCATGGACATACTACTCCTATGCTCAGTCCTCAACCAGTGCCTCGTCATCAGGGCACATTTATCAGCAGGGAGGTCTCTTAGGACTAGGTTCAGATAGCAGGAGGTTCCATCAGTCAGGTCGTTCGGGTGGAAGGTTCCAGCAGCAGCGGAGGGCCTCATGCCCTAAGTATGGGAGGTTTCATTCCGAGCCTTGTTACTTGGATATACCGGTATGCTATAGATGCGGAGAGAGAGGCCATATCCAGCGAGACTGCCGCGCACCCAATCAAGGCGCGGGTAGGGGTACTGCTCATTCATCCAGCTCTTCAGCCGCTACATCTTCAGCACGCCCTCCAGCTCCAGCAGGGCACGGTGCAGCTAGGGGTGGAGCACAGGGTCGAGGGGGACCCAGTCAGTTCTATGCTTTGAGTGGTCGCCAGAGTGCGGGGGCTTCCCCAAATGTCATCACAGGTATACTGACTATCCAAATGCATGATATTTATACTCTTATTGATCCCGGGTCCTCATTGTCCTATGTTACTCCATTTATTGCTTCAAGTTTTGGGATAGAACCCGAACAGCTTCATGAGCCGTTCTCTATGTCGACTCCAGTTGGTGATTCTATTACGACAGCGCGAGTCTATAGAAATTGTGTTATCATGGTGTGTGGTCGGGATACTATGGTCGATCTTATTGATCTAGGAATGGTGGATTTTGATGTTATCATGGGAATGGATTGGCTCTACTCGTGCTTTGCTAAACTCGATTGCCGAACTAGAATTATGAGGCTCGAGTTTCCTAACGAACCAGTTAGAATATGGAAGGGGAATGATGTTCTGCCGAGGGGTAGGTTTATTTCCTACCTCAAGGCCTCAAAATAGATCACGAAGGGGTGTATCTACCATTTGGTCCAGGTTGCGGACACCACTTCAGAGGTGCCTACTCCCGAGTCCGTGCCGGTTGTGAATGAGTATCTAGAAGTATTTTCGGATGAGCTTCCTGGAGTTCCGCCAGATAGAGAGATTGAATTCGGGATTGATGTATTGCCAAATACGCAGCCAATATCTATTCCACCCTATAGGATGGCGCCAGCGGAACTGAGAGATCTGAAAGAACAATTGAAAGATCTATTGGAAAAGGGTTTCATTCGGCCAAGCGTGTCGCCTTGGGGTGCACCGGTTCTTTTTGTCAGGAAGAAAGATGGATCGCTTCGGATGTGTATTGATTATGGGCAGCTCAACAAGGTCACTATCAAAAACAAATATCTATTTCCTCGGATAGATGATTTGTTCGACCAGTTGCAAGGTGCTAGGTTCTTCTCAAAGATTGATTTACGGTCCGGGTATCACCAGTTGAAGATCAGGGAGCAGGACATTCCTAAGACCGCCTTCAGGACCCGTTATAGGCACTTCGAATTTCAGATAATGTCTTTTGGGCTAACCAATGCCCCAGCAGCTTTTATGTCACTTATGAATAGGGGTTTCAAAGCGTTTCTTGACTCCTTCGTGATTGTCTTCATTGACGACATCCTTGTTTATTTGCGGAGTCAGGAAGATCATGCTAATCACCCCAGGACAGTTCTGCAGACCCTTCATCAGCACCAGTTGTATGCGAAGTTTTCAAAATGTGAGTTTTGGCTAGAATCGGTCATATTTTTGGACCATGTTGTTTCCAAGGAAGGGATTCAGGTTGATCCCCAAAAGATCGCAGCAGTAGATGATTTGCCTAGACCCATGACCCCAACAGAGATTCGTAGTTTCTTGGGTCTAGCTGGGTAATATCGAAGATTTGTGGAGGGATTCTCTACTCTTGCCTCCCTACTAACTAGGTTGATGCAGAAAGCAGTAAAGTTCCAGTGGTCCGATGCTTGTGAAAAGAGTTTTCAGGAATTTAAATTGAGATTGAATTCGGCGCCAGTGTTGACCTTGCCAGAGAGTACAGAGGGATTTGTGGTTTATATTGATGCTTCAAGGGTTGGTTTCGGGTGTGTGTTGATGCAGTGCGGGAAGGTTATAGTGTATGCTTCTAGGCAACTCAAGAATCACGAGAAGAATTATCTGACGTATGATTTGGAGCTCGTAGCAGTTGTATTTGCACTGAAGATATGACGGAATTATCTTTATGGGGTCAATGTGAATGTGTTCACAGACCACAAGAGTCTTCAATACTTATTCAAGCAGAAGGAGTTAAACTAAGGCAGCGGAGATGGTTGGAGTTGCTCAAGGATTATGATATGAATATTTTGTACCATCCGGGGAAAACGAATGTGGTGACCGAAGCCCTTAGTCGGAAGTCCATGGGTAGCTTGGCTCATTTGGAAGCAGATCAGAGGTATTTGGCTTGGGAGGTTTATCAGTTGGCAAGTATGGGGGTCTGTCTTTCGACCTCAAATGAAGGGGATGTCGTGGTGCGTAATGGAGCAGAATCTTCAATTGTAACGGAAATCAAGGAAAAGAAATTCAGAGATCCAGCATTGGTACAGTTGAGAGAGGCAATCCTGAATAACAAGACCTCGGCATTTTTGCTCCGTAATGATGACGGTGTTTTGCGGTGCCAAAGGAGGCTATGTGTTCCGGACGTGGATGATCTTCGGGAAAGGGTAATGGTAGAGGCTCACAGTTCCAGGTATTCAGTACACCCAGGTTCTACGAAGATGTATCATGATCTCAAAGAGATTTATTGGTAGAATGGTATGAAGAGGGGTGTGGCGGACTTTGTGGCTAGGTGTCCGAACTGTCAGCAAGTGAAGGCCGAGCATCAGAGGCCCGGTGGGTTGACGCAGCTTATGGAAATACCAATGTGGAAATGGGAGATGGTCAATATGGACTTTGTGGTAGGGGTACCCCGCACTCAGCGCAAGTTCGACTCCATTTGGGTGATAGTGGATCGACTCACAAAACCAGCTCACTTCTTGCCAGTCAAGTCCACCGATACTGCAGAACAGTACGCTCAGTTGTATATCAAAGAAATAGTCAGACTCCATGGCACTCCAGTTTCTATTATCTCGGATCGGGGGGCCCAGTTCACAGCTAACTTTTGGAGGAAATTTCAGCAAGGTTTGGGTAATCAGGTAAATCTCCGCACAGCTTTCCACCCGCAAACGGACGGTCAAGCAGAACGGACTATTCAAATGCTTGAAGATATGTTACGAGCTTGCGTTTTAGATTTTAAGGGTAGCTGGGATGATCACTTGCCGCTTATAGAGTTTTCTTACAATAACATCTTCCACGCTAGTATTCAGATGGCCCCATTTAAGGCATTGTACATAAGAAGGTGTAGGTCTCCGATTGGATGGTTCAAAGTTGGTGAAGCAGAATTGCTAGGGCCGAATCTCGTGCAGCAGGCTATGGAAAAGTTTAGAGTCATTCAAGAGAGGATGAAAACTGCTCAGCGTCGCCATAAATCCTATGCGGACGTTCGTCGTAGGGATTTGGAGTTTCAAGTAGATGATTGGGTGTTCTTGAAGATATCTCCCATGAAGGGAGTAATGCGGTTTGGGAAGAAAGGGAAATTGAGCCCTAGGTATGCCGAGTCGTATCAGATCGCTCAAAGGGTAGGACAGGTGGCTTATAGACTGGAATTGCTCCCTGAAATGTCATTAGTGCACCCGGTGTTTCATGTGTCCATGTTGAAGAAGGTGATTGGGGATCCATCCGCCATTGTGACGGTTGGAACGGTTGGAATTAATGAAGAATTTCCATATGAAGAGGTTCCAGTTGCTATTCTTGATAGGCAAGTCCGTAGATTGAGGAACAAAGAGATTGCTTCTGTTAAAGTGTTATGGTGAAGTCAACAAGTCGAGGAAGCCACATGGGAAGCGGAAAATGAAATGAAAGAGAAATATCCCATTTGTTTGAATAAGACAGGTAATGGTTTGAAATTTGTCTTTCGTAAGCAATTATATATTGTCAAATTTTGTGCAAAATCACCCCATATTCCCCCCTAATTGCCCTACTATTGTAACTTCTCAAGTTGTGTAATATTTGTGTATGTTGTAATTATTTGGGTAATGTGCAACTCCTTGAAGTAAGATAAATTATGTGCAATTCATTTGATAGTTGAATGATATGCAAGTTTGTGATGTTAACTGAAATTGGTATAGCATGTTGAAGTAATTGAATTGCATACGACTTGTTGAGTTAACCTAATTATATGCGAGTTAATGGAGTGGCTGGTAATGTGTGGAATTGATTAAACATGTATTTCGGGGGCTCTCTGACACGTGGATAGGCCTATATTCAAAGGAAATTATTGCAAAATTTCTAGAAATTATCAGAGTTATTGAAAATTTGGGGGTTGGTTTATTTTGTGTTTTTCCTACTCTAATGATTCCCCGATCCTCATTCGAGGAAGAATGATTTGAGTTGGGGGATAATGTAAAGACCCATAAAATTTCATGGCTACAAATAATGCCCAAATAGGCCTCGAGTTGTTATAACTGTAGAAATTCTTAAAACGGACCCTTATTGAGTAAAACGTACCCCGGGACATAAAAGATAAAATTTTCCAGAGTTGCGATGTTATGCGACGCACTATGTGATCGTATAACATGTATGCGGACCGCATAGTGGTCGCATACATGGACAGTCTGCTGTCCAATTTGAGGACAGCTATGCGGCCCAAGATGCGATCGCATTTTAGGAATGCGGACCGCATAGCTATCGCATTATTGCAACTCCATTTTTGCGGAGGAGGTTATGCGATGCACTATGCGATCACATAACAGGTATGCGGACCGCATAGTGGTCGCATACCTGGGCAGTCCGGTTTCCTTTTGGCCCATTTGAGGGCCATTTATGCGACAGGAATGCTGACCGCATAGCAGGAATGAGATCTCATTCTTGACCGCATTCTCGCTTCGGGACTTCTAAAATTCTAATTTTTATACCCGACCCCCAGTTCATTAAAACACTTTCCATTTTAACGATTTTCTGAACAAAATAGAGAGAGGGAAGAGAGTTCTTGAGAGAGAAGGTTCCATCTTCACCCAAAACTGATTCTTCACTATCACTCGGGCCTGGAAGTTATTGAGTAATTGTCATCTTCTTCACTCTAAGAGGTGAGTCCCCACCCCATTTCCTTTTAATTCTCAGGTTTTGGCTAAAAAGGGTAGAACACATAAATTGATTCTTGGAGATAAAAGCCGATACCTTGCATGCTTGTAAGTTAAACTCCCTAATCTAGTAAAGGGAAACGAGTTTGGGTAATTATTCACAAAAAGGGGATTAGTAATCTAAGGGGTCACATAGCGTTCGATAAAATGCCTAAATGAGTTCGAGTTATGTTTATGGTTCCTAATTCTAAGTGAAATATGTCACATTGTGGAATAGATTGATGGTGCTAGACGGTCCGGTGATTTGTGATAAAAAAATTAAAGGGGAATTCTCATTCAAGGTATGTATGGCTAACTTTAATCTTTGTAGAGTCATTTTGTTGGTGTCCGAGCGCTCGGTATGAGATTCTTGCTTGACCATATGTGAATTGATTGTCCTGTTGTGTCGAGGTGTAAGATTTCGTTCTCTAAATTTCTTAGTCAATTACCATGCTAATTGCGATTGTGAAGGGTGATTTTTTGTGCTTATCCTATCATGTGTAAGGTTCGTTAAATGTTCGAATAGGTCAATATGGCAGTATGTGCTACTAAATGAAAGAATGTTAACGTACCCTAATGTGGGAAGGTATCTAATTGCTAAGGGCCGAGTGTGGCAAAGGATGAACAGAAACTGTGGATTGATTTAATTAAGTTAAATAATGATGGCAACACCATATATGAATTACTGTTTGGTAAGGATTATTGTGCCTTGACTTCATATAGTTTTTGGTTGATATAAACTTATGTTCTTGATGATGAAAATCCCTGTGATATAATTGTTGGTTATTGTTGCCATCAAATATGATTGTACGGTGTAATCGAGTTGCGCGCCGCAACATGAAATAATAAGGGTGGAGAGGTAATAAGGGTGAAATGTGAATGTACGGTGGGATCGGGTTGCGCGCTGCAACCCGAAGTAATAAGGGTGGAGTGGTAATAAGGGTGAAATGTGAATGTACGGTGGGATCGGGTTGCGCTCTGCAACACGAAGTAATAAGGGTGGAGAGGTAATAAGGGTGAAATGTGAATGTACGGTGGGATCGGGTTGTGCGCCGCAACAAATGAACAATTGAAATGAGTAACTGTGGAATCTTCATTTGTGATTTTCTGTATATCTGTGTGGTACTTATGTGGTTACCCTGACTGTCTTCCAATTGGGTACTGTTTGATTTTACTTAGAATAAACTTTTTTCATACATAATAGTACTATTCAAAGGTACTAACGTCCATTTTGCCCGGGGCTCTACATCTTTTATATGGATGTAGGTGATTCCACAGCAGGTAACTCAGACCGCCGATAGTGATGCCTTCCTTTCGTTCCTTCAGCAGATCCGGTGAGACCTATTTCCTCTCGGGGCCGTGTGTAGTCTATATCATCTCTTTTGTATATGTTATGTATTCTACGGTATAGCCGGGGCCTTGTTTCCAACAAGTATTGTGAGAACTCTTAGTACTCTTAGAGGCTCCGTAGACATGATGTGGGTTGTACATATATGTATTTTGGGCAGTAATTGTGTTTACGAGTAATCGTGGTCCGAATCGGAAATTATTGTATGTTTTCTGATTACCAAATGTTGAAAGGATAAAGGATGAAATGAACTCAAATGGTAAATTCATGCTTAAACTCTAAACTGCTAATTCATGTGGAATAATGCATATTGTAAACACGGGGCAACGCATTGGGCAGGAAAGGCAATCCAGGTCTGCTTGATCGGGATCATCCGGTTGGGCGCCGATCTCGTTCCTCCATTTTGGGGCGTGACAAGTTCAAGCCAGCTAATAAGCATAAGAAAAGGAAAGGACAAAATGTAAAATATTTTCTCACAACTTTCACAGACTAATTTCACACAGTTAAGGGTACCACTACACAATATCAATAACAAAAATGCCCCCAGGCCAACACAAGTCATCACAAAACAATCCCTGACACGGCCCACCTTGTCTCGCCACGTGTGCAATAGTAAAGTAAATGCCTGCTTTGTCT
The DNA here is from genome assembly GCA_005239525.1 of Nicotiana knightiana. Taxonomy (NCBI): domain Eukaryota; kingdom Viridiplantae; phylum Streptophyta; class Magnoliopsida; order Solanales; family Solanaceae; genus Nicotiana; species Nicotiana knightiana. The sequence goes on along the minus strand of MDKJ01131801.1, from coordinate 3,829 downwards.
CGCCACACGCGCATAATCATGTTCCCACATTGTCTCGCCACATGCGCAATCCATATATATATATCCCGCCTTATCACGCCGCATATGCAGTATCAATAGAAATCACAGCACGGTAGAAACCTTGTGAAAATACCCATATCAATAACCGCACGAGAGAAACCTCGTGCATCATAATAACCACAACCGTACGGCAGAAACCTCGTGCATCACCACAACAAATACAACAGCAACAATGATAATTATACAAAATACGGTTAATAAATCAATCTCAAGAACCTTCGATCACAAGGAAAAGGGTAAAACTAGTTAACAAGGAAGTGCCAAAATAAGGAAAAATAGGCATGATAAGAACAGCTCAACAAGAAAGAAAATAACATGTAACAATAGTCCACACTGTATGGTTCAACAACAAGAACTAACACGAGCCCAATAATTCCACATAACGGTAAGTCCACTAAGGCATAGAACCTCTAAGCTTATTCTAAGGTTGAACAATTACAGGAGAGGTACAGCCAAATCAACTAAAAGTAGGCAGCGAGAAGATCACTATAACTTCAATTAAGGGAGGGCATTTACAAAACAGGAATAACTACAACTTCAAATAGGGATAAGCAATTTGGTAGAAGGCAACATGGTAAATGGAAGAAATAATAGTATCAATTAAGGAACATATGAATCAAATATCAATAAGAGTGAATCATGAAGCAAATAATTCTAATTAAGCAGGTAAAGGTGAATCTATTAATTAAGGAAGTAATCATGGCCAGAACAACTGCATATTCAATGAATACAAGGACCTAGAAACCCTAAAAGACCAATTTCCACAAATAAGTTTGGGCACGTACTCGTCACCTCGCATACACGGACCACAATTAACATAGAAGACCAAATCCTATAGGGTAATTCTCCCACTCAAGGTTAGGCAAGATACTTACTTCAAAAAAGACAACTCGGTACTCTAAAATGAACTTCAGGTGAAAAGACCTCCAGACGGCTCAAATCTAATCAAAATAACTTCAGAACACAAATAAAACTTATAAGGAACTATTCCAGATCATAAAGTCTCAGTCTTTACAAAAATCTAGAAATCGACCCAAAAGTCGACCCTAGAGCCCGCACCTCGGAACCCGACAAATGTTTACAAAACCCGAACACCGATTCTGATATGAGTTCAACCATACTAAAATTACCAAATTCCGATACCATTTCGTCCCTCAAATCATGATTTTTCATTTTGAAAACTTTCTTCAAAAACCAACATTTTTTCTCAACACGAAACACAAATTAAATGATAAAAATGAAGATAAAATCATGGGATATGTTAGATTCTAGGTGAAGAACACTTACCCAATCGATTTTCTTGAAAACCCCCAAAAGAAGCTCCCAAAATCGAAGTCCAAAACTCAAAATATGAAGAAAAATGGACAACCCTTGACTTAAATGTTCTGCCAGGACTTCCGCATCTATGGACAAAAAACCGCATCTGCGAGTCGCATTTGAGAGAACTAGTCCGCATCTGCGAACTTGGCTAACCAGGCCAGGGACCGCATCTGGGGATCTACAGTCGCACCAGCGGCACCGTAGAAGCGATATTCCTCGCAGATACGATCACAGAACCGCAAAAGCGGCCTTCGCACATGCGTGCCAGCGTCCGCAAAAACGGGCTAGCTCCCGGACCGCAAGGATCACAAAAGCGACCAGGCTCACGCAGAAGCGGAGCCGCACCTGTGCGCCAAAGTGTCGCAGGTGCGAGACACCAGAACCAGACCTGACCAAGACTAGGAAAAATATCTGAAACTCGACCGGAACACACACGGGGACCCCGAGACCCCATCCAAACATACCAACAAGTTTTATAACCTAACACGGACTCACTCGAGACTTCGAATCACATCAAACAACGAAGAAACTATGGATCGCACATGAATCGAACTTATGAACTTCCAAATTCTTCCACCTTCTAAAACTCGTGTCGAAACCTATCAACCCAACCTGGAATGTCGTCAAATTTTGCAGACAAGTACCAAATAGCATAACGGAGCTGCTCTAACTCTCGGAATTGCATTCCAACCCCGATATTACCAAATTCAACTATTGGTCAAACCTTTCCACTTTCCAACTTCAACTTTAGCCGAAATGCTCCAAATCACACCTACGGACCTCCAAATCCAAATCCTGATGTGCGCCTAAGTCCAAAATCACCACACGAAGCTGTTGAGATCATCCAAAATACCTTCCGAAGCCGTTTACACGAAAAGTTAAATTTCAGTCAAATTCCCACCGCTTAAGCTTCCAAAACTAGAATCCTTCTTCCAATTCGACTCTGAATCATCCAGTAACTGAATTTAACTATGCACGCAAGTCGATACACATAATATGAAGTTGTACAAGACCTTATGCCTCCGAGCGGGACTTAAATTCTCAAAACGACCGGCCGGGTCATTACATTTATAATAGTACGAAATCTGTTTTAACTAGAAATAGGAAATCCTATTCTTATATTAATTCTGACTAAAAATTCTATTGAGACATGAATTAAATAAACCAAATCCGAAATAATTAAGATTTTCTACTACAACTTTGAATTAGTCTTCCAACAGAAAAGGTTACGGGTGAGTTTAATTATATTTTGATTGAAGTTTAAGTTAGGCCAACGGAACAGTGACACGTGGATGTTAATTAAATTTTCTTTTCTTTTCATAATTTTTTTTAGTAGTAAGGGTAATGTTGAGCCAAAAATAATAATGGTAGGGACTTTTTTATTCAAATAGGTGGACGGAGGGATTTTTGTACCAATTCCGATACTTCAGGGACAGTTTTGACCCTTCTCCGTGGTTATAACTAGGTGATATATACACAGCATACAATTTTCCATTTACTATTTGGAGTGTTTATATATATATATAGATAGATAGATAAAGAGAACAATAACAAATTTCAAGAAGAAGCCTTGAAAAAAATTTGCTTTACGATACTATTAATTTTGGATCCTATTTGATATGGAGTCGATTACAGCTTCTTTAGATGGTTGTTACATATCATTTCATAATATATTGTATTGTACTGTATCGTTTGATAAATACAATGTTTGGATAGATTGTGTCGTTTGTCATCGTTTTATGATATCACACACCAGCAATATGAAGAATAAACTTGCAATATTATAAAGAAAAATTATGATACATGGTAAAATTATTATATAAAAAGGTGGGGTAAATGATAAAATTGAATTATTTAATAATAATGAAGGGTAAGATTGAAATAAAAAGACAAGGTAACGACTGGTCCACACTAAATCGGTCGTTGCATAAAGTGGCACATTTTCTCGTTATGTAACAATGAATTTAGCGATACGATACAATAATATTTAAGTAACAATCAAAAAAAATATCGTATTTAAAGTAACAATACGATATACAATGGGTAACAATCATCCAAACAAGTTGTTAGAGAAGTGCTGAAACATCAGGTTTTGTAGAGCAAGTCGTTCTACTTTTTGAGTTGTCGCGCCTGAAATTATTTATGCCCCTTTTGTCTATTTCTTTTTTAACTCTCTTTCAATAATGTTGTTGACTAGTTTATATTAAAGAGATCATTATTTATAAAATGTCATCAAATCATCTTTAGATATTAGTACTAATAAGCATATAACTTTATAATAAATTGGCTATTAATAGTTTTGATTCTATGATTACATAAATTCAAATCCAAACTGCTACGTAAAAAGAAGGGAAAATAACCTAACTATACTATAATATATATTTATTTTTCCTTTTTATTTAGGTTTGTACTTAAAAAAAAGAGAATATATATATATATATATATATAT
>ML370441.1:899-18907 GCA_005239525.1 Nicotiana knightiana | reverse complement strand
TTTCTGTTTCTTCTAACAGTTCTTCTGATTTTCTGAGTTTTAACACAGAAGCGATAACAAAACCAATACTTTTACCGGGTCATACAACATGTTAAGGGGAAAGACAAATAAAGCAAGACTAATCAAATTATAGTGTGTATATGCAATTTCAAGGCTGTTGGGGATCTGAAATGGCTACTGCAGAAGCTTTATTTATAATTTGTTTAGCTCTTTTTTTGTTCTAAGTTTTAATTCAGGAGCTTAGATAACAGATTTTGTATAAGTAATTAGCAGCTCGTGACTAATTGCTTTGGAGAGAAGAACTGAAACTCACCGAGAACAATCGTATTGATGTATTCATTTAGAAATCACCACTGATAATCAAAGGCTGTTGCTTTACGTATTCTTCTCAAATGAACCAACCATGTCTGATGGTCAAAGGGATTGAAAATACAGGCGCAAATAAGATGCAAGCAATATGTTTTATTATACCCCCATTGAGGTTATTATGCACTACATTCTCACTTTCAAATAATTTTGAGCTTAAAACATGATTGTCAAGTAAAATGATGAAGTAGATCTTACTTGAAAATCCCTTAACAATTCAGTTCTGTAGTGAATTGAAAGATCCATAGCATTTGATTTAATCAGCCCAAGACCAAGAGTACAATTCCCATGGATAGCCACACAATGTCACCAACCCAAAACTGTGATCAATAGTGAGTGTCATTGCACACTCCACGGCCTCGGCGGTATTGTCATGTGGAGCTTGAGGCATTTCATCAAGTTGGTCATCATCGCCATCCACCTCTCCCAATACCATGTTTCCAAGCTCGTTGTTCGCCATTTGGAACATACGATCACTTTAACAAATTAGAATCATGAAAATTAAAGAAGATATTTCAAGAAACAAACTCAAGTATATAGCTAGCATCGTAAAACTTTCCGATAATGGTGCCAAAAATTGATCACGTCAAATTCACATTCAAACAAATAGCATGAAACGATCGTTGCAGTTATAAAATCTAACGCGAGTCCGGGTCAAATTCCACCGAGAGTTTAGATCAGGATTAAGGTAAACATTTAAGAAGAGAACGTGAAATAGCTAAATTAGACTTTCAAACACGGTGGGTGATTGTTATCTAAGTTGACAACTAAGAAATTAAACTAAATAATAGCAAATAGTGAATGTAATATTTTGGAAAAATACCTTTAGCCCCCCCCCCCACCCCAAACTTGGCACGTACTATTGGATAAATCCTTGAACTATCTGTGGTTGGCATGCACTCGCCTGCCACGTGGATTTTCCTGTCCATGTGGCATTTTTTGAAAACAAAAAATATTTTATACCTTTTTAAGTGTGTTACTTTTTTAGGTAATCTTTTTCGAATAATATTTATAATAAAACCTGGCTAGAACTACATTATTTAGGCTAATATTTTTTTATTTTGCTAAAAATAATAAAATTTTAGTTATTGTTCCTTGAATTTGACCTGAAAATAAAGATTTGACTTGAAATAAATAGTCAAGGCATCTAAAAGATACAAAAAAAAACACATAGTTTGATTTTTATTGTTTTGGCTATAATTTTTTATTTAGCTCTAAACTATGGAGTTCTAATTTTTTTTAAATATATTATCGGAAAAAGAAAAAACACACAGTTGAAATAAATAGTCATTGCATCAAAAGAAGAAATAAAAAGAGTGTACAATTGCAAGTTCATTATTTTGGCTATACCTTTTTATTTCGTAAAAAATAATGGAGTTGTAGCCATTTTTTTTGCTGATTTGACTCGAAAATAAAAATACACGATTAAAATAAATAGACATTATATCTAAAGAAAAAATAGGAAAAATGTATAAGTACCCCTAACCTGTAGCCGGATTTCCAACTACACACTCTACCTTTGCGGGGGTTTTATTACCCCCTAAACTATTTTAAAATAGAATAAATCTTCCGACACAGAAAAGATTTTCGGGTGATGGATATTTCCAGATCTGAGTGGTTTTGCTTAGGGATGTCGGGCATGCGGAATTTCTTAGGGATCGGCTTAGGAGCCGCACTCGGAGGAAAAGGTTTTTGCACGAACTTCTTGGAATCCATGCCTTTCAATATCGGCGGTGCTCCTGGGATTTGGTCTACCCTGAAATTGTAGGTTTTCACCTTTTTGTCATTAGCTTCGATTTTCTTCTCCCCTCATTCTACCTATTTTCTCAGTTCTTCGAGCATCTTTATGATCTCGAGATTCGTTTGAATTTGCCCTTTCTACGATCAGTTCATCCCTGCGGGTGACTTCCCAGGGTGGATCGGGTTCAACTCTGTTCGGTGCGCGGCTTTGGTTCTGTAACTGAGCTATCTCCTCATGTTGAGCCTGCAGCATTTCGAAGATCACTCGTAAATTGATCCCGTCTCCTCCAATGTTTTGTGTATTTTGAGCCGCCGATCGGGTTCTACCACGGATGTTATTCTCGGGGTCGGTAGGAAGTTTTGTGTCGATAGCCACATGTAAATTAGCGTCAATCGGGTCCGCAACCGGAATTCTGATGGGACCAACATGTGGTATCTCGTCACCGGGTGCTACGTTGTTATATTCACCGTGGTGACCGGACTCATTGTCAACATGTAGGGGTGCTGATTGAGAGTGACATTTTTGTGTTTTAACTCAAAATTAGAGATACTTCAAAGAACAAGTGTAAATCAGTGTGTATTGTGGATATTTGTATCAAATAACCACTATTATCCTTAGCCCCACGGTGGGCGTCAAATAGTTTACCCTCAAAATTGGATAACAATTTATTTGTAAGTGATTTTAAGGATACGTGAATTAGCTTGACACAAAATGATAAATTAAGTTGCAATTGAAATAAACAATGATAGAGTAAATGCAAACCACAAGAATTGAACAGTCTCAGCTTTGGAAGGTTAATCACCCTCGAGCCAGATACATTTCGGTCGGTGTCAAGATACAGAAGAACAAGAGCTTAAAGAGAAAAAATAATAATGTATTGCTTTGGAATGCGTGATACAATATGTTCAATGAATTATCAGACCCCCCCCCCCCCCTTTATATAGTAGAAGAGTCCTACTTCAGGTACAACTCTATAAAAGGTAAAAAAAAAATCCTTGATTTGCTGATTGCCGATTCCTTATTGGTACGCGCCGAGATTCCCGCCGTAATATCCGACTGGTCGCTGATATTTCAATCTTCTGTGGGTAATGCTAACAATATTTCTTCGAGATCGTTTAGGGATAGGGTCAACTTCGGGGTCACAAACTCAATATTCTCGAAGGCAGATGTTCTGACCTTGGGTTCTAGCCCGGTGTGACTTAGGGTCGATCTTCAATCCAGTATTGTCATGTTCCGAGCCTGACCTTCCATGTCGTAGGTGAACTCGATCTCGACCGTATACAATACACAAAGAAATGGAAACCCGCGACTGAACTATAGCATTAAACCAGCATGACCACTTAGACTAAAAGAAATATTACCATATCATATTAGCTATGCATAATGGCTTTCAGGCCTCTTAAACTTGTAGGGCTTTTAAAACCTGATATATGAACTTTAAATTTTCCCATTTAAACACTGGAACTCACGATTCCCTTAACTCAAATGAGAAAGTTTAAAGTTCATGTATCGGCTTTTAAAAGCCCTACAATTTTAAGTGGTCAGGAAGCCATTACTCCTGTTAGCAAATTTGGAGAGAACTGAAACTCTAGTTCGGAAACTCGTCGAGAACAATAGTATTGATGTATTATACGAACCTTCAGGCGCTAATGAGAAGCAAGTAATATGCTTTATTATACCCCATTGAGGTTATTATGCACTACATTCTCACTTTCAAATAATTTTGAGCTTAAAACATGATTGTCAAGTAAAATGATGAAGTAGATCTTACGTGAAAATCCCTTAACAATTCAGTTCTGCAGTATTATCTATTTCATGGTTTTTTTTTTTTAATATTGGAAACTCCTGTAGTAAATTGAAAGATCCATAGCATTTGAGTTAATCAGACCAAGAGTACAATTCCCATGGATAGCCACACAATGTCACCAGCCCAGAAATGTGATCAACAGTGAGTGTCATAGCACAGTCCAGAGCATAAAGTGTTTGGCATGTGTAGCACCACTTGGTGGCTTATCCAGTTTTCAAATGTCAAGATGCACAAGATCAGTATCACGATTAAATCGGGTTTTTACAAGATGATGAAAGACTAGGGACAACCCCTAATTCTACTGCGAAAAGAAGAAACAAAATAAAATATATCCAGAACAAAGCCATCGCGGTTAAATTTTTTTGCATCCTAATGTAACAACTTTTTCCTTCTATTCACATGCCAATTTGGTGTCAAAGCTGCTCAAGCATATAGCAAAAGCCTGAACTGCAGAAAGTGGATACCTATAATCCATAGTGAACATATCTTTGCCTATCTTGCCAAATTGCAGGATGACTTTGTCATGATCTGATTGACTTGACCGAGAGGTTGTGGGTCCGCCAGCAGGTGGTTGGTTGGCAGCAATCAACTGAAAATTCTTTACAGATGCAACTGTCACTCGCCCTCGAAAGTTTAGGCACCAGCACTGCAGTTGTTCATGCCAACGCGGTGACTTGTTCTTTAGAACCAAGGGTTTCGCGTTGCTATCATCTCCCTCGTTGGATGATGCTCTAACAATTTCAGAAAATCGCGAGCTACTGAAGTCAGTAGAATGATCAAGCAACTTTGAGAAAGAGATACTTCGGAACGAATCCTCAAGGGACCTTGAGAGAAGCTCTGGTTGGCCAGGCACAGAACCGCCAACATCAAGTGCTGAGGCAGGAATCGAGTGCATGACACAGTTCATTTTCCGTGGGCCCCTTGTTCCAAGAACATTTAGCTCGTATTTGATCTGAGCTATGCTGTAGCTTCCAGTTGGGACTTTAGGAGAGACTTTCTTGGAGAATCTACGGCTTGTGCGTCCGGGTGGGGGAATGTTCGCAGAGGTGCATGGAGGCTGTGTGTCATATATAACGAATTTTGTACCCAGAAAATTTGACCTGCAATGAATGGCGGTATTATGTGATCAGGAAACACTTTCTGATTAATCATATACTTAATAACAATGTAATCATGACAAAAACAGTGCATATAAGCACTCCAAAGCTGCGTTAGATGAAAACATATATAACACAAGATCTATTTTTTAGAGCAGCTGAGCAGACATTGCTGCATCAATCAAACCTATAGCAGAAGGCTGCAGTCATAGTCACTACATTCACATTTCTTTCCCTTTCCCTTTCCCTTAAGGAAATTTAATTCTTTCTGGCTGGACATGATTTTTTTCCCATGTATGCATTAATGCATTAACTAAAGTACTCAATAATTTCAAGCCTTTTGAGCTGCTCATGAATAGTATTTGATGCAAGGCTAACTTGTGAGAAAGCTTTTCTCTTTGGTAAGTGTAAGAGGTAAAGAATGTCTTTGTTTTACACTAGTATTTCCTGAAACATCCCACAAGAAAGATATGGGGAAAAGAAAATGAATAGCTCCTCAGCATTACCTTAATTTTCCAACGTAAGTGTTGCTTGATCTCGAGATGTTTTCTGCATTCATTGAGATAACATACTCCGTGCAAGTAGTACGCCTTGTTCTCTTTGCAGAGAGAAGGAACTTTCCATTTTCAACTAGTAAAGCTACAAATTAAGCAGAGGTTTTCATCAAACTCTAGAAAACTTTGCAACAGAGCAAAAAAACCTCAAATCACAGCTGGAAATATAAGTACTTAGGAAATCTAAATCACAGTTGTGCCCTACAAAAGACTTCAATAACATGAATCTTTCTGCTTCTTCTTTTTTTTCCTTTTTGTATTCATTTTTGGGGAGTGAGGGGGAGGTTGCAGCTGACTGGAGAATAGTGAAAAGACATTAATGCCATCATATAGCCTCATATATCTGAATTGACATTATCTTTTATGCCTCATTTATGTTTGGATGATATCATAAACTAGAAGGCATCAACCCACCCTGCAATAGCAAATTACGAATCCTTACCAGGACTGAGACACAAGAAAAGATGGTAAGTCAAATTAGATTTGTCCCTCTTGATGAAGCATTGAATCATTCCGTCACGAGGACCAGGCTGAAAAAAGAAATAAACAAACTCGTTAATTTTCCTCTAAAAGATTAGTCAATACTCTTCTCCACTATGTGAGTTGGGCTTCCTTACCTGCTTTAACGATACCGGAAAAGTAAGCTTTCCACAAACTTCAGGACTTCTAACAATTTCTTGGCACATAATTCTCCATGACCTGCAAACTGACGCACATGCTACAACATGCTTACGAGCAGGCCATGTGTTCTCGCTCTCTTCTAATCTTCTAATTACATCAAAAAGTAGTTCCGGTGGGAGATTAGCCCAGCAACTGTTCTGGACGACAACAAGCTGGTCGCTTATGTCATGAAATGAACCATGTGATTTACCCCTTTGATGACCAGAGAGCCTTACGTCAAAGCTTCGCCTAGATAAGCTGCCTAAGCTATCTCTTACATCCCGAACTATACTGCGGAACGACATCTACTACCAACACTTATAGATACAAGTCCAAATACCAGAATAAATGGTACTGCTTTTTCCGCTCTTACTTAAAAGATAAGTCTTTTTCCAGTAAACTGAAGAAAACCTGTCAAAGGACAAGGCTGCAAAAGAACAAAGAATAAATCATGTTTCACTAACGAGAAGAATAAGTTGCCAAGAAGAAAAGCAAAGAGAGAGAAGCACGAAAGGCATATAAAGAGAAAAGAAAAAGGAAAAGCAAGAAAAGGAAAAAAGAGAGTAGAAAAAAGATAGGTTCACAAGGACACCAAAGTACAGTAAAGTAAATCACATGAGATTTATCAGATACTAACATTTTAAGATTCTTAAAGTGATGCTAGTTGTCTTGGCTTAGTTGCAAGACAAGAACTGATGGAACATAAGAAAGATAACTGCTTTTCTGATGTAGCACTGTTTTAGCAATTCCACCACATAGCAAAGAAAAAAAAACATGTAAATTTATTAGTGTCGACAACCCACTATGTGGACAACCCACTGCTGGCACCAGCAGGAAAACCAAACGTTATTCCACCCGCCTTCTAGTTCAGAAAAGGATAAATTCAACTACTTGTTGGGATATCAGAAAATGTCTTGATTTAAATGTAAAAAAAAAAAACAATCTATCTATGCAAAGAACCTTAAAGATGATTCACAAATTGTACAATAAACATGATGTAAAATCCCATAAAGAGCTGAAACAACAGGCTGAATCTAAGAAAATAAGGATAGTCTTTCAAGTACCAGATGAAAAAAAAAAAATACTTTCTTTAAAGGTCCAGGTTTGTAAGGTTTTCATCAATCCTCCACCTCTTTTATTTTCCTTAGCCTAGTGATTTCAAGCCTCGAAGCTATTGCCAAACTCTTAATCTTTGAACTCTCTTTTTCTAGTCAGAAGTATAGCTTTTTTATTATTCATTTACAAAAAAAAAACTTGTGATTTTGTCTTTTAACTTCAGATTTTCAATTCTCGGGCCGTTTATGACTCAAAAGATTAGGTTTTGTCTCCCTAAATATCTCATGAGATTTACTACTTTAACATATAATTATACAGATATCAAAGACAAATGAGTTAGCCCTATTAAGACAAACCTGCTATAAGTCTTATAAGCTAAATCAAAGCGCCTCTAACTTCTCTTTACCACACCTGCAAAAACCAAGAAAAGAACATAAATTTCTCTATAAAAAACAAAAATTGACGCTCAAAATCCCCAAAAGACACAAACTTTATACCAGTTTGTATCAATGAATTCAAAAGTAAGGAGCAAAACCCTATCCGAAATGACTTAAATTTTACAGAAAAAGGATGCTCATATACCCAGAAAAAACCTAGACACACACAAAAAATAAAACAGAGCTAGAGACACTTAGAAGACAAGATCTGAAGGTGAAAAATCAAGAATCAGAATCAGAGATCTGTACCTTAAGAACAAAGTCAACTTCGGACCCCAAAAGTAAAAATGGATGACCAAAAATTAAAATCCAGAGATCTTTGCAAAGAGAGAAGAAAGAGATGATCAAAAAGGAAAGTGGGTCAACATCCAAGAAATGTTTATATATATATATATATATATATATATATATATATATATATATTTATCAGCTTGTCTTTCGGTTTGGAATAAATAGTACTACTACTCTATAAGTCTATAACTCAATGAATGAAGTAAAGAGAAGATGAAGACAAAAGAAAGAAGAGGAAAAAGAAAATAAAAGCTGTATTGCATACTTTTCAGTAGAGTAGGAGAAGTATTGTTTAATGGTGGTAGATATTGCAAATAAAAGTATTAAATTGGTCACTACGTGAGCAGAACACAGCAACTACCATGGAAAATGGGAAATTGGAGCTTTTGACTTTTTGGTCTCTCGAGTTTATGATGTTTTTATTTCGTGTCCGTTTCTTGTTAATTAATTGAAAGTAGTTTTTTTTTTTTTTTTGGTTTCTCGCCGCCCGGTGTCTGATATCTACGTTGAAACTGGATTATATCCGAATTCGCACCGCATAGGGCCATTCGTGGGGAAACGCTCCCTACCAAGAATTTTTCATACCCTCGAACCCGAAATATCTGGTTAAGGGAAAGCAGTTTCATCCATTGCACTACATCCTTTGGTGATAATTGAAAGTAGTTGATAAACGTCTAACTGCGTTAAAATTATTTCAAATGCTAAAATTATAATGAATAATTACTGTCACTTTTTTGGTATAATGTATTAGCTATCAAAATAATTGAAACATCCTAAAAGTTGTCTATGAAAAAATATATCTTAAAATTATATTAACAAGAACAGGGTAGAACGACTCTCTCTCTCTTTCTTTCTTCTATATATATACACCTTTCTACCTTCTTCTTCCTCTTTTTGTTCCGGTGTGCCTAGGACCAGAAGGGAAAGGGCTTCGGGAGAGAGATACGGTTCGTCAAAACCACAAAAATCATCACATAAAAATATATTGTGGAATATTCGAGCGCTTCTTTTTATAGTCCAGCAAGGTGGTAAACATAAAATAAAAAGAGAATGACACTTTTATTTTGATTGAATTTTCTATTTTATATATTTTACTTTTACCAAAAATTCAAAATTTTACTTGTTGCTTAAATATTAACTATTCAATTAAAGTAAAATATGACAATTTAAAAGTATTTATAAGAAGAGGTAGAACGACAAAAAATATGTAGAAGGAATTATTGATTTTCTAAAAGAGTTATTGATTTTGTCAGTGGAAGGATGTAATAATGGTTAAAGATATTAGGAATAAAATAATAAAAAATTTGATAAAATCAAATACTTTTTTTTTTGTCAATAAAGATTTTATTACTAAATAATATTTACAAAACATAAGAAAGATATAGCAAATACAAACTGGACATACAACCCAGATGTATCGATTTCACTATTCTACCTTAACTACCGGGATATAGCTCTAATGCTAGCATACATCAGTTAAACACACAGGTAATAATCTAAATCTTGCAAGCGTCTCGCTAGAATCTGCTTCCGTTCTCCTCTATAGTGTATTTCTTGGACAATAGTTCTGATTAATAGCATTTCTACTCTTAGCTTGAAAGATTCTCAGGTTTCTCTCCTGTCATATGTGATGTATTGATCCTGCTAAGCTCATTATGTAAACTCTTGTGGACCTCATGTTGATCTAGGAAAACATAGTTTATCTCATGTAATCAATGCCTTTTTTTATAGTTCTACACCTCCTATCTACAAAAATCTTCTGCATACAGATTCAATCAGCTGGGTGATCTTCTTTGGTAAGGCAAAAAGTTGAGTTTAGTAGACTTGGCTGGAGAACAGAACACTCTTGATCAATTGGACTCTCCTAGTATACGATATGTACCTTGTAGTCCATGATAGGATCCTTCCTAGCATCTTATCAATCAGAGGATTGCATTGTGCTATTGATACTCGTTTAGTGCTAAGAGGCACTCCTTAAGTATTTGATAAGAAACGAGCCTTACTAGAAGCTTAGCAAGTGTATATTTATTCCTGAGTTTCACTACTTACACCTCCAAAATATGTAAAACTTTTTTCTGCATTAGCCACCAGACCAGATGCTTGAGAAAACTCCTGAAAATGAGCGTATAACATCTGTAATGAGATTGTGTCTCCTCCACAAAACAAAAGGAGATCGTGAGCAAGCTTAATTGTAGGACTGTGCACGGATCGGATCGGATTTAGCATGTTTCAGATTCAGATTTCAGATTTCGGATTCTAAAAAATGCAATCCGAGTCCGATCCGAATTATATCGGATCAGATTAGGATTTTAAAGTTTGGATCGGATTGGATTTCGGATCTTATTATGCCTCAAAGTTACAAACTAATATGTATATTTTCTTTGTAAAAGAGGCAATGCATTAAGAAAAATTCATGTTTATACAATTATGAGAGTACTATGGTGCCAATAAAGCTAAATCTAGCAATTGTAAATGTAATAACTTGGAGGAAGATGTAAAGGAAGTACTGACTATCTGAAATTAAAGTGTAGAATTTATACATTGCCTAATAATTTCGAATTTCGGATCAGATCGGATTAAAATATACCAATCCGAATCCGATCCGAAATCTGAAATTTTAATAAACACAATCCGAAATCCGATCCAATCTGAAATCTGAAATCCGAAATTGAATAGATCGGTTCGGATTTCGGATATCTGATCCAAATGAACAACCCTACTTAATTGTACAATGTTGATCTTAGAGCATTTTGGGTGATAATTGAAGTCGGGGTTCTTCCTTTGCTTCTTCAAGAGCCTTGTAAGGTATTCCATTGCTAGAACAAATAAGAAACGTGAGAGGGGGTCTCCTTACCTCAATCCTTTCTTAGCTGGGAAATTGGTAGTTGGATGTACATTGATTATTATGGAATATGACATGCTCCTCATACATCTCATGATCCATTCTACAAATTTAGCTGGAAATTGTAGGCATACTAAAATCTGCTCCAGTTAATCCCATTCTAGTAAGTCATAAGCTTTCTTCATGTATATTTTTAGCATGCACCAGGGTGACATTCCCTTCCTACCATATCCTCTGACCAATTCATGGCTCAAGATAATATTGTCATTAATCAATCAACGAGGAACAAATGCAGACTGATTTTTATCCACTATCCAGTCCATAACTTTTTGCACTTAGTAAGCACCTTTGAGATGATTTTGTATAGCAATGTACATCAAGAGATTGATCTGTACTCTGTGATATTTGAAGGATTAGCCACTTTTGGGATAAGGGTGACAGTAGTGCAATTTATAGCTTGGTACATAGTTGATTTGGAGAAGAATTCCTGGACTGCAGCAGTAACTTCAGTTCCTATGACATGCCAAGCTTTTTTTAAAGAACGTGACATTAAACCCATCACATCCAGGTGTTTCATGATCACTAATACCTTTCAAAGCTTGATATATTTCCTAATTTGTTATCCGGGCAACTACAGTTGTTGATCTCTAGTCAATACTGGACCATTCCTCATGATAGTTGGATTGATTGCAAGTAGTATTTCTGAAGCTGAGCCTAATAATTGCATATAGAAGCCAATTACCTCTCCTTCAATATCCTCCTTTGTTTGTAGAACTTCCCCATTACTACTAATGATGCTCTTTATCTTATTTTAGGCATTTCTTTGCTTCACGCTTGCAATAAAATAGGCAAAATTAGTATCCTTCGTTTTAGCCATTGAACTCGAGATTTCTATTTCAACATGCTATCTTCAATGTTCACCCATTTTTCTGACTGCAGTTTCATCTCCTTTTCAGCTGCAATCATATTCTCAGGTTGGCCTCATTCTCCCATTTGTTCTTGAAGTTCAAAAAGTCGTGTGTGTATAAAATCAAATACTTATAAATGACTTCTGATTGATTTAGGTTTATAAGCATTTTTAGTGGTTATCAAATGTGTGTGTGTGTCTCTCTATATATCTATACTATATTAGAAGCACAAAGGCCTTTAGCGAAATGTTGTTCGCCTTTTTTACTCTTTAAAAATAGATTTCATATCGGACAAAACTGTCTTTTAGTTATTTTTCCTAATATTTAAGAGTTTAAAATTAACTAAAATTTTATTTATTAAATCTTTCCTTATTTGAACTAAGTGAAAAATCTTAATATTAAAAATATTAAAATCATAAACATTGTACCTTATATAAATCTTCAACTTAAATTATGACTAAATAACACCAAATCTTCCAACGATGACGTATGAGTTTTCTCTAATTGCACGTTGTTCAAAATATATCGGGTAATTGTGCTAAATTTTAGGTACACAATTGTGATATACACAAAATAAACTAAAGAGAAGAATAAAAAGAGTAAATAAGAGAAAGATTCCCACTTTAAATGCTAAATATTTTTCTTAGACATAAATATTGATATAAATTTAAAAATTAAACTCGACAATTAAAGTAGCTACGGAAAGCAAGAAAGAAAATTGATTTGCAATATCCAATAACACTAACCATTCGAAAAACATAAAGTGCAGAAGTTCAAAAATTTTGCAATTTGGAAATAGAACTCTTTTTGGATAAAAATATTGTTATAATTAAATTGAAATTTGGCATGAGCTAATATTACATAAGCAAAAAAAAAAAAAGCCACTAAGAATTTGAATCTTCAAAAAATAAATTATTTCTATTAGGGTTGATAACACATAATTACTTATTTGAATTAACCAATTAGCACCATAGTTCAGATTCATTCTTCTCCAAATTCATCACATAAATAAATTTATAGTTGACATAAATTTTGAGATACATCAATTTATTCCATAAAAAAACCTTCAACGAAAGAATCAAAGAATAGAGCAAAATCAAGTATAGTACAATAATAACAATTAAATTATAGTAGTTTAAATACAAATCTATATCTATATCTATCTATCTTTACTATATTAAAAGCACAAAGCCCCTATCGAAATGTTGTTTGCCTTTTTTATCCTTTAAAAATTAATTTTGCACTATAGTCAGTTAATTATTTTCCTAAAATTTAGGACTTCAAAATTAACTAAAATTTTACTTAATAAGATCCTAATATTTAGGACTTCAAATTCAATTAAAATTTACTTTATTAGATTTTTTTTCTTATTTGATCATAAATATCCTTTTGGAGTTTAGTACGTGGCCATTAAAGTTTTTTTTTAATTCTTAGCCTCTAAGTTATATAATAGTATTTCTTTCTCCAAATTATCGATAACTCATTACCTAAAAATATGAAACATCCATTAGCAATGCATGTTCACCTTTTTCCTATAAATTTTTTTTTAAGAGCTTTGATTTAATCTGAACTTTAAATTTCTAGAAGTCTGAACTAATCTGGTGTTATTTTAGAAATAAATTAAGCCACAACCGTACTATTTGAATTTGTAACTACAAATAATTTTTTAAACTTAAGATAAACTAATGTATTTGGAACTCTTGAAATAACTATAAATTTGTCATTTCTCCCCCGATAATTTTGAAAAATTAACCTCAACATTGTGAACTCTTGAAATTTCAATATTGTTATTAACAGAGTGCATTCGGAGTGAGTTTAGGATAATATTAACTTTTATTTGGTTTTGGATGAACGTGCAAAGAAGGAAATTTAGACTTAAACCAATAAGAATCCATGTAATTTTTTTTACACAAGAAGAGGTTCATTTGGCTTGTCTATAATTTATAATTGAGTTGGTAGGGTTTAGAACTGTTTTTTTTTTTTTTTGTATAATGACATTAGGAACATAAAGTTTACAAAGAGATGCTAGATGAGATACAACCACATAACATATTTGTATCTTATATAATAAAATATTTATAACTATAAATAATATAGAACTAATTACACTAAATTCATTCAGAAAATATTGAATTCAACTATATATAGTATCAATGTACTAATATTTATTTTCATCATTTAAACATATATGGTTTAGTTTTACCCCCATTGCTATTTTTCAATAATTTGTATACGTTTTATATTGATTAACGTGATACACACGTGCAACACACGTACACTAAAACTAGTATATAGAAGTGTATGTAAACTCATTTGATGACCACCTTATAAATATATCCAAATATCTTTTATTTTAGGCTGAATACATACAGAAACACTTAAAGTTGGCACGATTATTCATTTAGACACCTAAACTCGAGGGTGTTCTTATTGAACACTTATACTACCCGAAACTTATTCCAATTAAGCACTTCTTTGACAATCAGCCAAACTTACAAAGTTTGTGCAATGCACTCGCTGCTGACGTGGCGAATGACGAATAAAAAAATGACATATATTATTTTGAGTAAAAAAAAGGAAAAACTATGGTGTTCTTCACTATTTTCATGTGTGTTTTTGTTCCAAGCACGATTTTAATCCAAATTTTTAAGAGAAACTCCTCCAAATTTGTTATATTTCAGCTAAAGATTCCCCGCGACGACCCAAAGACAACACAAATATTAATTTCTCAAACTTTCATCAAATCAAGTAACTCATTTTAAACCTTCAAGCTTTTTAAAGACCCCATTAATGGTGTTTCGATTTGAAATGAAGAACTCGGGTTCATTTCAGTTTTAATCAATAGGGGAGGTGCTCGTGGATAAGAGTGACGACTGGAAATGGGTGGGGTGAAGAGAAGGGTTCGACCATGGGGGTTAGAGAGGAGGGTGGCGGAAGATTTGGTGGTGAGGAGGGGGGAGCTTAGCAGCGGCTGGTAGTAGAGAGAAAGAAGAAAAAGAAGAAGAAGGAGGAAATAAATCAATGGTGGAGGCACAACAATAGTAGAAATGGTGGTGGAGAGAAAAAAGAAGAAGAAGGAAATAAAAAAGAAGAAAAAAACTGATTTTTGGGGTCTTCATGCGTCTATATTGGGTGAAACTCACTTTATGTGCCAACTCAACAAAAAGTGCTTAATTAGAATAAGTTTCGGACAATATAAGTATTCAATAGAAACATCCTTGAGTTTAGGTATTTAAATAAATAATCGTGCCAACTTTAAGTGTGTCCGTATGTATTCGACCTTTATTTTATTGATAATGCTAAGTTACTGACCAACTAACCTAGGTTTCGTAAAGAAAGACAATCTTCTCCCCATGCTCTATCTTTTACTTGAACTTTTAGAAGAAAGTGTGATTTCTGAATCTATCACTAATTATTATAGTATAGAATATTATATTATATTTTGACATTACTCCATTTATAGGAACATATCAATTATTGAACATGTGAGTTTTTTACTTCATCATAGCTCATAGGAAATTATTATTAAGTAATATACCATTGTCCATTATACTATTTAGCAACTAGCATTAAGAGATGATTCAATTTGCGCTGCAGGTTTATGATTTAAGAAAAAAAAGAAGCATTAAGTGACATTAGACATGCTTTATATATGAATGGCGTACTATTTCTTAAATTAAACATTATTTTGAGTTAGATTCTGAAAATGTGAGAGACAGAAGGAAAAAATGTCAAGACACAGAAGGTTCTCTCTGATTTCTTTTTCTTTTCTTTTTTTTGCGAGGAAAAATGTATGACTTTTATATAATGATAATGAGTAGTCAAAATTGACGAACTCACCAAAGCCTTTTCATCTCAAAATGGTTTTCATCAAAATTATGGTATAACATTTGAAGATACACAATTTTCTTATTTCCTCATTCATCAAATAATTGTAGAATCAATAAAAACACTTCAAAAAGTAAGCACTTATTGCGACATATCAAAGTAAACTAAAATAAAAGAATCAAAAGTCAATGTTTTTCTTCTTCTTTTAGTATCCAATATTTACAATTCACAAGTTGACTTACTCAAATTCGTGCAGGATACGTTCGTTAAAAGGAGTAAATTGTTCGTAATAAAAAAAAAAATTCTACATTCCAGAACGTAAACTCGACCGTTTGAAAATAATCAAAAGTCAATAACAAGAGCTTCTTTAATCATCAAATTTCCATGTAAACAGTACTAGTTGTTAGGAGTTGGTTTAACTTGCCTAGAGAAGCATCTTCCTTCGTCGAAGAAGAATAACATAAAGCAATCAATTCATATATGTCAAAAAGTAATAACCTTTTCTTTTCTAAAAGAAAAAAGTTAATTCTCTTTTTTTTTTCTTTTTTTTTTTTCTATTTAGGGTAAAAGGATAGCCACATGCAAGTTCACGTTCAAAGCGGTGGTGGCTTTTAATAAGTGAATTGTAGCTTTTTTATCCACCAACTACATTGCATTACTGCTAAGCTCCAAAGCAAAGGCTGGCTCTATTCACATCTGACTTTTGACAAATTCCAAAGAGTTTGTTTGACGAATTGAAGTCTTTTTCATGCAATTTCCTGGAAATGGCCATTTAAAGCTGACCTCTTAAGCTATATCAGTTTACATGCTGTCTAATTTTTTTATACAACAAGTAGACGTAGTCTTGTATTTTGTAAGTAGATATAAGACTTGTTCTTTATTTTAATTTTTTTCTCCTTACGTTATCATCTGCGTCATTTTCATTTTAAGCCACATGTTGTATTTTCCTTCTATATATCCTTCATGGGCGTCGAAATATACCCGTTCAGGTATAAATTTATTGGCAGATAGTTTCTTGGACAAACTTAAGATATAATTGTTTATCCTTAAAATCGGATAGCAATTGAATTTGTAAGTAATTTTAATGATACGCGGATCAATTTGATACAAAACGATAAATTAAGTCAAATTGCACAAGCAAAGATAAAATGGATTCAAACCATACGAGGAGGATAGTTCCAGTCGTAGTGAAATATTCACTCTCGATCCGCGCTCGCTATGGCCAACATCGATGAACAAGAGAAAGAGCTAATAACTAAGAAAATAATAATATATTCCTTTGGAGTGCGTGTTACAATGCCTTAACGAATTATCAGATCCCCCTTATATAGTAGGGGAATCTTACTCTAAGTATAACTGTATAAAAGATAAAAAAATCTTTTGTTTAATTGATTGCCCGTTCTACATCGATACGTGCCGAGAAGCCCGCCGTGATATCCGGCCGGTCACGGATATCACGGCCTTCTATTGGCCGTGCTTGATTGCCCGATAATGTTCTTCGAAGTCGTTCAAGGCTAGGACCGATTCCGAACCGTGACCCCGAAATTCTCGAGGGCAGGCGTCATGCCCCCAGATTCTGACTCGATGAGACTTTTGCCTCGATTTCGGTCCCCTATCATCATGTCTCGATCTTGGCTTATTTTGTCGGAGATCGGGATGTACCATGAGCTTGATTTTACTTGTATACATCCCCTCGTTTCTTGGAGAGTAAATGACGAGAAACGACATGAGCTCTCGATTCTCCCTTCGACACATCGCGGCAGAAATGACAAAACACCCGAAACGTCTCGTCAGTCATGTCATAATGGCATTAGATGCATGTCAGCCGCTGGTCGGCTGTTGATCACGCTCAACTATGTCTTACAGAAAGACTAAACGGGCGCTGCAAATATAATCTGGGGTATTACACCCAAAGTCGATCCCACAGAGAATTGAACGTATCAATTGAATCTATAAAATACTAAATTGTTACTTAATCACTTTTCTCAAGACTTTTGAATATCAATTTGTGTTGTTTAACTAATTCTACTAACAATATAATAAACTAGTAATTGACTAACAATTTAATGTAAACAATGATAATAAAGGTCTAAGGTTATGGTTTCCCCCGTTGGTGAATTCTTTCTTGGATACTTCTTATAGCTTGATTAATCGCCTCTATCAATCATGAACTCTCTATCTACCATAAATCTCTCTAGAGTAATTATGATAATTTATTAGACGCACTCTCTCAAGTTACTCTAGCTAGATTTTAATACAGTTCACTTTAGATTGCACCCGAGGTATCGTTATCTCTAATCCAACCTCTAAACCCTCGGTTATGACTTTCGTCTATACTCTGGGAGTGGTGTTGTTCAAACAATTACCTAAATATGCACTCTCTCTCAAGTAGATACATACTAAATAGGCACAGCTAATTGA
>ML370439.1:0-11164 GCA_005239525.1 Nicotiana knightiana | reverse complement strand
CCATTAATTGTTTTCTTTCATTTGAAAATAAAACTTATAATTCTAATTTGAAAATAAAAGAAAAAAAATAATTTTGTTTTACGTATAACACAAAATAACAACTATTAAAAGTATTGGTTATTTTTTAAAGAAATAATAAATGGCTTCTCTATTAAAGTATTTATATCTAAACACTTAAACCAAATAATGAAAAGAAACAAAAAATGTTGGGGTAGGGGTTTGAACCTTGTACCTCAAGGACAAAACCCACTTCACATCTACTTTTCAACCAGTGGGCCAGGCAGCCCTTTACTACTTTTAATGTATAACGCCATATATAGTGGCGTTATACCTGCTTGTCAGAAAAAAAGTATATAACGCCATAGTATATGGCGCTATACACTAACGGCACAGTTACCGTTAGTGTATAGCGCCACATACTGTAGCGTTATACATAGATCCGTTCTATGTTTTTTTTTGGACTTATTTTGGTTCTATTTGTCCAAATTTTGCCTATTTGGGTTCCCCACCCTTCTTTTGACGCTGAAAAGCTGCATGCAAACTGTAAGGAAGGGGGTGGGGGTGCCAGCTTGCCGTGAAATCAGGTACTTTACATTAATAAAAGGTACTACTAATAATTAGTATTCTCTCTTTGTTATGAAACAATAAAAGAAGAAGAACAATATTGTAGAGAAAGAGAAAGAGGAAATTCTTATTGAATTTTGGGATGATTTATAATGGGGTAAGATCCCTTTATTTAAAGGGGAAAAATAACTTAGCCACAAAGTAGAACTCTCTAAAAGATAGACATTCACTCTAAATAGAGTTCTATTTACAACACTCCCCCTTAAATGTCTATTCAACAAATAATGTGTCTCATTAAAACCTTAACTAAAATAAAACTCAATAGAAAAAAATTTCTAGAAAAGGAAAAAGAGTACACGTGTTTAGAAAGGAAGTATTAGTAATATTTGACATCATTACCCAATTTTCTTATCCCACGATTGCGAAACTAATCTCTTCCCTCACACATTTTTCCATCTTGTTTTCTTGTCTTTAAATAGGTTCTATTATTACAACTATCGCCGTCTTTTTAGCTAGCGTTTGGACATAGATTTGATTGAAACATAAAAAAAGTTTTTTTTTGAAAATTTGATGAAAAATAATTTTGAAAAATCAAAATTGTGTTTGGACATATATTTTACTTGAAAAAAATTTAAAGTTTTACGAGTTTCTCCACATAAGGTTAGACAAGTCACTTGCCTCAAATATCACTCAATCAGTCAAGTAGTATGTCTTTCCCTCGATTTTCCAACTCTGATCGTCTCGAATCGAGCAAAAATAATTTCATACTATAAATATAATTATAAGAAACTAATTTAAATAATGAAACTACGACTTTAACAAAGTATTGAAATTTGGCCCAAAAAAGTCGACCCGGACCATGTCTCGGAATCAGATAAAAGCCACAAAATAGGAACAACCATTCGACCACGAGTCCAACTATACCAAAATTACCAAAATCCGACAGCAAATTACCACTCAAAACCTCATATCAAACTCTCCATATCCCTAATCTCAAACTCTCAATTTCCACCTTAAATACACACGAACTAGGAGGGAAATCAACGGGTAAACAAGGTTATTGATAAAAAAAACAAGTACACGAGACTTACCTCAAGAAATCACTCAAAAATGCTCTAAAAAATCTCCCTAGACCGAGGTTGCAAAGTCCAAAATAAGAGAAATCATGAAGCCCTTCGGTTTTAAACACTGCCCAGGCTTTTTGCACCTGCGGCCAATTATCTGCACCTGTGGAACTGCTTTTGCGGTAATTTCCTCTGTTTCTGCGGAAATCACTTAAGTCCCTTAGGGCCCGCATCTGCGTTCCATGTTCTGCACCTGCAGACGAGCTTCTGCGGCCCGTGATCCGTTTATGCGAAAACATCTCCTGGCATACCTTCCGCTTTTGCGGTCCAAATCCCGCTTCTGCGGAAATACGTCCGCTTCTACCGTCAATTTTTGCAGAAGCGACCCCACTTCTGCGACCTTCACAACGCACGTGCGATCACTGACCATCCTCATCGCCTATGCATCTGCGACTTCCAACTCGCTTATGAGGGACCGTAATTGCGGCCATACCCATCGCAGGTGCGATGACACCAGAACTAGCCCACCACCAGAAAATTTTTTTAGTCCAAAAATGACCCATTGATCATTCGAAACTCATTCAAGGCTCCCGGGACCTCAACCAAATATACCAACCAGTCCTAAAGTATCATACGAACTTAGTCGAGCCTTTAAATTACATCAAACAACGCTAAAAACATGAATTGCGCATTGGTTCAAGCCTAATGAACTTTAAAATTTAAAACATCTACATCCGACGCCGAAACCTATCAAATCAAGTCCAATTGACCTAAAATTTTGTACATAAGTGATAATTGACATTACGGACCTAATCGAACTTCCGAAATCGAAATCCGACCCCAATATAAAAAAGTCCACTCCCGATCAAACATTTCCAAAATTCATTTCCAACTTTCGTCAATTGACGCTAAAATGACCCACAAACCTCCAATTCAACATCCGAACACGCTCCTAAGACCAAAATCACCCTACAAAGCTATTGGAACCATCAAAACTCCATTCCGAAGTCGTCTTCATATACTTCAACCTACGGTCAATTCCTAGAACATTAACTTCCAGTTTAGGGACTATGTGTCCAGTTTTACTTCGAAACCAAAAATAAATCCTCCCGACAAGACACGCAACCACAAAATGAAATAGAGGAAGCAATAATTAGGGGTTAGGGGGCTAATAATGTCCAAACGACCAGCCGGGTCGTTACAGATATAATTTTATTATTATATGAAGATATTGGAATACTAGAAATTATTGATATAGGTTTTTTTATTCTAATAAATATTGTCAAGGTTTTGTTGATTATGCAAATGCAAGCATTTTATGAAGTTCGTTCTTCAAACAATCTATTTGTATGTGAGGGTACGCTCATATTATACTTTCACAAAAGTGTCAGTTATTGGTTCAAGTCATGCCAAGATATTAATAATTGATAAAGCAAGTACCTCAATACACAATAGATGTGTGACTTTTCTTTGAAATTTTTTTTTCAATAATGCTGAAGACAATTTTGCTTGCTTATCTCAATTGGAAGAAGAATATATTGAAGGCGATAAAATAAAGCACATTTCACCAAAGTTCTTTTCAGACATGCTCTTCAAAAGAATGATGATATCATTGTGTAACGGATCCGTTCAAGTGATAATCAAATCTCTACTGTAGACAACTTTCAAGAAACTAGTGTACAAGATTGGGATGCGAAGGCTCAAGGATGTGAATTGATGCTCTCATCAGGGGGAGTTAATACGCATTGTACTCTTTTTCCCTTACAAGGTTTTGTCCCACTGGGTTTTTCTTGTAAGGTTTTTAACGAGGCAACCAAAAAATGTATTTCTAAACATGTGTACTCTTTTTCCTTCACTAGGAATTTTTTTCCCATACGATTTTTTTCATAATAAGATTTTAACGAGATACATTATCTATGGACATCCAAGGGGGAGTGTTATAAGAAAAATTAAATTATGGTGGATGTTTACTCTACTCCATTATTTCTATAACTCACACTACTCTAATGCTTGTGGAGTTATGATTGTAACTCCATAACCTCCCATGTGATCTTCCTCTTAAATGCTTAATGACATATTTTACAATAGTGATTCTTCATTTTTCATGCATATATAAAGGCCTTATAATAGAATGAAAATAACACACAATTGAAGAAGAATATATTTTCCTTCTCTCTATCTCCATTTTTTGTTCATGTTTTACTAAACTGCTTTTATTTCATAACAGTATTAGTAATATTTGACATCATTATCCAATTTTCTTATCCCACGATTGTGAATCTAATCTCCTCCCTGACACATTTCTTCATCTTATTTTCTGGTTTTTAAATAGGTTTTATTATTACAAAGTCTATCGCCACCTTTTTATCTAGCGTTTGGACATAGATTTGATTGAAACATGAAAAATAAGTTTTTTGAAAATTAGATGAAAAACAGTTTTTAAAAGTTAGAATTATGTTTGGACATGTATTTTACTTGAAAAAAATTTAAAGTTTTGTGAGTGGAAAACTTCAAAACAACTACTCTTGAGCTATTTTTGGAATTTGAACATTTTATTTTCAAAATCGGTCAAAAATGGTTAAAATCTATAAACAAGCAGACATTTAAAACAAAATTTGAAAAAGAAACGCCTAAATTTTATGGCCAAATGTAGCTTAATGTTTTCAATTTTAAAGATTTTTGTATCCAATAGGAGTATAGTTCTTCCGTAACACAATGTATTTAGAAGCTATTTAACAATGACTATAATTTGTATAGCTTCCAGCTTTCAATTTATTGTTGAAATCAGTGACGGAGCCAGGAATTTTATTAAGGAGAGTCAAAATATAAAAAAAAAACTCACCAAAAAGTCAAGGGGTGTCATTATAAACAAAGGTAACATGTAAATTAGTGTTTAATTTACATACTAAAATTAAAAATTATGACATTTCAAAACTCTAATATAATTTGTTTTCAAGTTATAAGAATATTGAAGAGCTTAAAAAACTTACTAAACTGCATTAAAGATTGATTTCAATATTAAAATGAATCTTAACCCCCCAACCCTCTACAACCCACCCCCACCCCCACCCAGAAAAAACACAACAGATAGTCTATACGTACCCCATTTCTTCTTCCTCACTCCCAAGACCTCCGTTCACTTTTCGTTTGAATCACCAGGTGAGATAAGCTAACTTCCACGAATATACTAGTAGCTAATATTTTGAAAGAAAAAAAAAAAAAAAAAACACTGTTCTTTCTGTTTCATAATCCGATTTTTTTTGGTGTGTGATTCTAGTGGCTGTTGGCGAGTCTTTCTCTTTACTGAGCTTGGATATTTCTGCTGCTAAGGTAAGTAGCATGTTTGGACTGTAGTTTTGTTCAGAATTTCCTGTTTCTAAGTGGGATTTTGCTGGGTATGTTGTTGTTGAATTATTTTCTTTTTCAGATTGTCATATCTCAGATTTATATTTTTCTCTATGGAAAGTACGTCATTTGTATAGACTTGTAATGAGGAAATATGTGGGTTGATGAAAGGATAGTGTGGAATATAGGGTGACAATGATATATAGAGAATATTACAGCCTTTAAGTGCAAATTTATCGGTAAAAAGAGTAGTAGGAAAATATTTTCGACTATATATCAAGCGGCACATGTCAAGAATTTGGACTTTGCTGGAGGCAAAAACTTGATAGTTATGTGTAAAAGAGATGCTTAAAGCTTTCTCAATAATATAAATACCCACCTGGAGCTCAATGCCTTGAATAGAAAGTTTGATAAAGTTGTGCATTGAGTTTTTTTAGTCTGAAAAATGTGTAAAGAAAAGAAAAACTACAAATGAGTGGTGTTTCGTGCACTTACCTTTAGCATCTCGCTGAGAGACTATCAACTTGGGTTGCCGGCCATTTTCCTTATGTTTATCAGAGCCCATATGGACACTAGGGCTGTTTTCGCTATTGCTGCGAGGTATTGACATGCATAAATGAATCTCTGTGTTTATTTTATATTTTGAGTTAGTGTTAAGTTTTTGTTTTGTTAATAATGTAGGAAGAAGACCCTTAGTGATGCTGTTGAGACTTCTACTGCTAATGCTGCTGCGTGATGCTGTTCAGACTTGTACTCCTAATGCTGCTCATGTTTAGTGGAGATTTTTTTTGTAGTACTGTTATACTTTAAAACTTTTGAAGGCGGTGATATGACAATAACTTATAACTTGTGAGATTCTATAAGAGTAGACGAAATTGAACTCCTTTAAATCAGCAAGGCAACTGCTCCAACTCCTTTTTATGATGTACAGGTAATTCAGGAGCACAATATGTCATGTGTCTATAGAAAGATAAACCAAAGCAGAAGCTCTAACTAACAATTCTACCTTCAACATGTAACCAAGAACCTGCATTACTAATCCCACCAATACGTCTATTCCTCCAATATCATATGCTACGTGAAGGAAGTGGGCATAGGTATAAAAATATGTGGTGCACCCTAGTACTAGATTGAGATACCCGTAATTGAACTCCAAAAAGTGATGCAAGGCTACTGCAGTTATCATAGGAATGACCTCCATCATAAATTTCATCTTGGCTCCAATTAACTGAAAAGGCATGTCGCGATGCCAATAAACAACAGTGAGCACCGCAACAATATGAATAATGCTGCCACACCCTACGAACATCAAGTCGAGAATACGGATGATCCTCTAAACTTTTGGATCACCCATTAATTTAAAGAATGCACCAATCATGCAGTACAAGGGAATGATACTAAAAACAATCCACCATATGTCATTACGCTCTCTGAGAAGCCCTGAAAGAAACACGAGAATGAACATATTCAGCATCTCAAAGGAAGTTACCAAAATACAACAAGACAATGAACAAGCAAAAAGGGCAACTTTACGCCAAGAAAATCATTACTACAAACTCTAAAGAGAGCAACTTCTTGTCTCCAAAGAAATTGTGGCATTCATCTGCCATCCAAATACCGTATAAAACTGACAATTCTATCTGATGGTTAACCAGGATGTTTAGTGAATATCTTTGCTATTGTAGCATGTCAAAACTGAAAAGGATAAAGTGGGCTAGAAATACCAACGAATCGTCTAACTCTTCATAAGTGAGGTACGTATAGATTGTACCACCTGATAGAAATTTATTTTAAAAAGAACTTCAAAGGAAATCCTACAACCGAACGACAACGGCAGAAGCATGCACCAACCTGATACACTATAACACACTGAATACAATGTCAAACTAATGCATTCCTTAAGTTCCAGCTCCCTTGTACAATCTGAAAATTGTCCAATAGTGCAGTAGAGAAGTGTTTTTGTACACCCCACTTCAGTTTGCTACTTAACTGACTAATTCCAGTATCAGCCATAATAAATGTATCTTATCTTAAAAAGCACAATTTGAAAGACTAGGATTCATGGTACGCCCAGGTAGTATTGAGATTACCAAATTAACTATCTGTTGGTGTGTGATATGATATATATCAAAATTTCAAGTCAAGAAAGCCAATCTTTAGGTAAAAAATACTTACTACCACCGGTCGATGGAACATAGTCTGCATCTGGAAACACCCTCTTAATCTTATTGAAAATGGAAACCACAGTCTTCAAGCTCTGCCTACCCTTTTGACAGGTAACGGTTGCAATGTCGAAGTACAGGCCGCGGGGGAGTCACACAGAGGGAGAACTTCACCCATCTGACTGCAGTTAGATAGATACAACTTTCACAGATTTTAACTGCTGCAAGCCCCGATACACTAAGCTCCCGTCCGGAGAAGGGCGTGGTCTGTTGTACGCAGCAATTAAATACTGCTGCAAGCAAATAATAAAAAGAAGAAAGATGCTGAATAAGGGGCAAACAACCAGGGGTGGACCTAGCGTATTATCGACGGGTTCAATTGAACCCATAACTTTTGACGCGAAATAAAAATTTACATGTAAAAATTTATTAAAATTGCAAAAATAGTAGATATGAACCCATAACTTTAAAAATACAATGGGTTCAATAATAAAAACTTTAAAATCTAAACCCATAGAGTTTAAATCCTGGCCTGTGCAAACAACGTCACCAATCACCAATATATATAATAACTCAAATGATCATACAGATGAAATATTCACAATTCAGTTAGAGATTTATTATCCGAAATTAACTTCAAAATCAGTCAAATTACCAACAACAGTAAAAAAAAAAAATCAAAACTTTGGAGCATGTTAAACAAATTACCAAAAAAGAAACAAAATAGGAACTAAAGGTTGTATTTTGAATGTAAAACAAAAAGTTAAAAGTAGTCATCTTAAATTTATAGCAGGGTACAATTAATTCTTATAATTGAACAACATGTTAAAGAAATTATACAAATTGCAAAACTATGATTTATTTATATAAAGATAAAAGAGTAGAAATTGCAGAAACCATGAACCAAGGTTGAACAGAAAAATCATATAAATTGCAAAAAATAAAAAAAATAAAAAAAAATAGTATATTGAATTGCTTACCCTGTCTAAACCATACAAACCCAGCAATCTGCAACAGTTGAGAATGTTAAAACTTAAAAAGAGGCGAAACGAAGAAGGTTTTATTTTTTCGGTTTCTGTTTTCCCAAAGGTTGTAATAATAAAGTGTACTAACATAGAGGGTTCAGATTTAAATAGAAGTGAAACGTGTCACCATATGAAGCTGGAACAATTTTGGATTCGGATAAATAGAAGTGAACATGTACTTCAACTCCACTTGGGATAACAATCCTTCTTCGAAACAACTACTACTAAATAACAAAAGAGTTATTCTCTTAAGCCTTTCTTTGATAGGGTTAAATAAAAAATAAAAGTTTATGTATTACAAAAATCACAATGTTTCTTTTTTGTAGGGATTTTTACCTTCCTATACACTATTTGAAATCTTATTACCCTCCCTACTCAAGTTTCAATTTAATTACATGGATATATACAATTTATCAATTATAAACAAATAAGTTTTAAATGAGTATTCCTTTATATTAGGAATTAAATATGGAATATCCGTTAGCTTAGCAATAGAGTTTTAATGGAATTCATCAATGGATTTCAATCATTTTAACTTAGCAATTTTCTTTCATTTTACGCAATTGGTGTTCCAATTGAAACTGTCAATCAATAAAT
This sequence comes from Nicotiana knightiana, assembly GCA_005239525.1. Taxonomy (NCBI): domain Eukaryota; kingdom Viridiplantae; phylum Streptophyta; class Magnoliopsida; order Solanales; family Solanaceae; genus Nicotiana; species Nicotiana knightiana. Next base: position 2,407 of record ML370439.1, on the reverse strand, counting down.
TTTGAAGGTGTTTGACTCTTGTCGCGCCCTTCTCTTTCCTCCCCGTTCGGATCGGTCAGGGTATTCGACATTATTGGGACAACTCGTTTCCTTTTGGGAAAAGGATAAAGAATTGAAAAGTCGCCACCTAACGAGTTAAGGTGCGTTAGGGCACCTACTAAAGGTTAGATAACCAGAGATAGGGTAAGGGCTTGAAATTACTCCAAGAGGAAGGTGTTAGGCACCCCTCAAAGTCCACAACTATGGTTCCCGTCCCAAACAAACTTTGTGAACAAATAGCATATAAACAATAAACACATAGGTTAATAAATAAAGGTTTTGAGAAGATTTGCAGTCCAAGCTCACATATGTGCTTAAGTTTAAAAGATTTAAAGTCTAAGCACATATACAAAATTCTGGAAGTTTTACAATCTAAGCACACATGTGTAAGGGATAGGGGGTCGTCGGTTGTTTATCCTATATGATCACATCAGTACAATGCCCGGTAATCACTCCTCAGAAGAGGGGTTACACGTGGCATTAGCGTACCGGATATCATATCCATGTCTACCCTTCCCACCCCTTAGTGGTTATTAAGCAAGTTTATTTAACGAACTCTATACGTGCTGTTACCCGTCCCTTCTTAATGGCCCTGGAGGAATTTAGGACCTCTAAATATAGGCAGTTCTAGACAAAACCCCTAAGGTTAAAAGGATAAAATTCTAAGCGACATGCAAGAACAAGCAGGACTTTACAAATAAATGCGGGAAAAGGTGTTTAAAAGGCTCACATTTACCTCCACAGATATTGCACATAAACAGCACATCTCAAACACAAAACAAGAGGCAATTTTATTAGACGGAATCCTAAGACAGGATATCTGAGTGAATATCAATGCACAAAAGTATGCAACTTGTTTATAAACTCAATAGCAAGGACCTAATCAGTTTGCCTACTGATTTTAAAACCTGTTAGCCTTTAGACAGCAAACGCAATCAAAACAGTATTTATTTTTAAGAGGTTGATTACCTAAGACTTGCTTAGGCGTGGGGTTGTGCATAGTGACTACCAGAATTATTAAACAGTTCAGAGGTTGTTTTACCTAAAACATGCTGTTCTAAAGTGATGTAAATCTGAGAATGCAGAGATAGTTACCAATTTCTATTAAGAACAAACATGATAATCATGTGCGAGGTTATTTTATACCTTTACATGAATCATCAGTTTAAACTAGGCGTAGTTAAGTAAATGTAAATCCTAGAGTATGGTATCTAATATGCACATATAAATGCAGGATGGCTAAGACATAATTTCAGGATGCACAGGATTCCTAAAGCATGATTTCTAAAATGCACAAAGAGTTACAGGATGATTGGGACATGTTTTGAATGCATATGAGTATTAATTTTATCACCTAGGAGCAGGATTTCTAAGTGGTAGGCTAAGCATAAATTAAGGATATGTTGTACGTTAAAGCAGTAAACATGAAAGCCTTAAAGACATGATATCTATGTTTGGCATGGTTTGAATGAACATGCTCGTCTTAAGCATGGATTCTAATGGAGATATAGGGAATGTAAAGCCTAAGGCATGATTTCTACCCAGTGGCATTGATAAGATCATATAGCTATCCCCCCACTTCACTAGCCATTCCCCAGTATTCATTTACAATAATTATTACGGACCAACTAAATAAATTACATAAATAGATAAAGGAAAAGAAGAAGTTAAACTATAGGGAGCCTGAAAACAGGCCCAGACTTCTAGAACCTCAAGTGCCCAAATATTTCATAGCCTTTCTCATATCCGGGTGTGTCAGAGTTCCCTAAGGACCTCAAGGGATCCCGGGCAGTGCTCACACCTAGATTTCATAACCATAATTGAGTAAGTGCACTGTGGAAGGGCCAGCCCCAGTGCATCAGAGTTCAGAGGGATCTCACAGGAATCCTGATCCGTGGCTAGAATCCATAGTTTTAAGCATTATGTACATTATATTTTATGTGCTTTTGTGATAGAAATACACGTCATATGTGCATAATGGAGTCTATTTCATGTGTAGGTGAATTGGAGATGGAAGTCGAGCTAAATGGGTGCATAAACATCAAAAATACGCTCAAGAGTCGAAAAGGAGTGATCCGGGCCATAGCCGGGCGTTTTGGCCTTAAAGCTTGGCCTGCCCAGGCGTTAGTGGGGCGTTTGGGGCTTAAAGCCTGGCCTACCCAGGCTATAGTGGGGCGTTAGAGCCCAAATGCCTGGCCTACCCAGGCTATAGCTGGGCGTTTGGGCCCAAATTCCTGGCCTACCCAGGCTATAGCTGGGCGTTTGGGGCTTAACGCCTGGTGTCTCTGGTTTGGTCCAATCCGATTTTTGAAGGTTTTAAGTGTTTTTCGGTATGAATAGAAGTCTCCTACACGTTTAGGGTTTGTCC
>ML370434.1:0-27291 GCA_005239525.1 Nicotiana knightiana | reverse complement strand
GTTGGGGGGGGGAGGGGGGGGGGAGGTCTCATATTGGTTCTTAATCGTCAATAATTTTCTCTATGGTGTATTGCTTCCAAGAATTCTCTACGGGGGCATTTAATTTATAGGCAAAAGGAAGGGAAAAGGAAGTGAGGCTCATACCCAGTCCTTGTCGTTTGGTTTGGGTTCAATCTTCCTTCCTTACTTCATTGCCGCACCTATTTTGATGTGACAATAATGGAATATCCTTGAAGACAGGGGCAGATGCACATTACAAGCTACGGGTTCGGCCGAACTCAATAACTTTGACTCAGACTTTATATATGTGTTAAAAAATATAGTACTAAATATGAATAAATAACCCAATAACTTAAATGTTCAGGGGGTTCACTAGCATCTTGAACCCATAAAGTTCAAATCCTGAATCGCCTATGCTTGTTTGGCTTCTGATAGTGCAACAGGATGAAGAAATATTTCATGCGAAGTTTGTTACAAGATACAGAGGAGAGAAAAAGGAAGAGGGGAGGAAGACATTCTGGAAAGGGATTGGTTAGTCCAGAAAATGGTTTGCCTCCCGGTTTTGACGTTTTGTTCTCAGCAACGAGATTGTGCTCTTTCTTTCTGTATAGAATGCCCTCTTCTTTTCTCATTATGATGTGTCTATATCGTGACGGATGATGTCCTTTATATGACCGTCCAGTTTGGTTAGGGGTGTCTTTGAATTTGCCAGTTTGGGTGGTCCTTGGCAGCTTTATAATTTGTTGTAATCCTCTTCTGGAGGCAAGGTGCTCATGCACTCATATTACTTGTGGTGATGGGTTGCCAGTTGACATTAATAAGATTATTTGTGGGATGCGACAACAATGGAATGATTACCAGATGGCACCAATGTAAAGGGCTTTCCAGTCCGATGCCTAGCTGTTGTCTTGTATATCCATGTAACAAGTTGGGAAGGCTGGTGGTGGACTGTCACTTGCCCTCATTATCTGGGTCTGGCACGTTCCTGCAGTCGTCCGTTCTATTGATCACCTCAAGCTGCTCAGCCTCAATCACTTCTTTGATCTGTTGATTTTTGTCTCGTGACTAAAATCTTAACCTTTAGCCTAGTGATCCATGGGCTTCCTCTTGGTTTCTGCTTCCAAGTTCGATTTGAACTGGATTGTGACCTTATTTCCATTAGATTGTCCTCCCAGTATCGTGACTTTTGGCCATTAGGCCGTCCTCACATGGACATCGACATTTGCTTCAATAGTAGTTAATTTCACCCGTGACTAGGTAAGGACTTAAGTTTACTTTGAATTTATCCTTTTTCTTTTGCCTCCCTCATTGGCCCCCTTATGAAATGTACTAAAAGACAAGGTGTAAAAATGCGCTGGAAGGTGGAAAAAGGCTATTAATAAAACAAAGAAAAGCAAGTCAGTTGGAGCCGAGATTGGAAATTAGGCAAAAGCGAAAAAGGGGAATTACAGAGAGCGAAGAACTAAAAGCGGAAGTGAGATCAAGGTATAGAGCTTCCTTCCATAATTGAACTTTCCTCCATTCTCAATTCCATCTCCTATTCCTTAAGCTGTATGCGACCTGGTAAATAGAACCACGCGCGGAGAACAACAATCAATTTGCAGAATCTCTGGCAAAGCACAGATGATGGAAAAACAGCTAATCGTTGCTGTTGAAGGCACTGCCGCCTTGGGACCTTTCTGGCAAACAATCATTTCTGATCACCTCGTCAAAATGATACGGTACTCATTCATTCCACAACTCCCTCCGATTTCCATCTGATCTATGTTTGCATGGATCATTCATCTTGACTGATTAATGAAGTTCATGTCGTCATTAATTTTATTGCTATCAATGCAAAGCAACTTATTTCTGTTTTGGTATGGTATTTTATTGGAATTGAGTTGTGTTAACAAGTGATTTTAGTCAAATTGGTAATATGCATATCGCGGAAAGGGTTATGCATGCCAACTTTTGTGACTGTACATTTGATTTAACTCGTCGATATTTAACAATTAGATAGTTACATGCTAGAATGCACCTGTAAGATTTGAATTTCATTTAAAAAAAAAATTGAGATGGATTATTCACAAAAAATATTGGCATATGAGAGAAAAATATCATGCATGATGCAAAATAGAGGATACCTCTCCACGGAGATCACCTCTATTTGTGATGATTATCTCTAAAATAGCATTTGAGTTTTTGAGGAATTCCACTAGTTGACATTGATGGTGTTAAAGCCTTAATACCTAGTTGAACTTTGATAAAAGAACGAAAAAAAGAGGCCCTTATAAAAATTTAACTCTGAAAGGGGATAGAAGTTTTCAGAGCTCAAGAGTATTCCTAAGGGCAGAGAAGACATTGCTTTTTCAAGGGGGGGTTATTAGATGGCAGATCTGCCCTCCACTTTTAGTATATAATTGACGCCTTGGGTAGTTGAGGCAAGGATCCTGACTTGTTGCCTAACCTTTTTTGCTTGCATTTTCAATCGAGTTTTGAGAAGGCGTGGTATCATGTAGATTCTAGTGAGACATTCACACCCATGTAGTGGTGAAGATGGCGGAGTGTGATCTTCATGGAGAAACATGTAATTTCAGGGAACAAATAAGTAGACAGGGTTAATTATTCTATCATTTTATGAGGATATCGATAATTGATGAAATGCGATGTGCTCATGTAAGAGGCTATCCAGCCATATTAGTTTCTGACAGGCTTTTTATAGCAGAAATGGTACGAGGCTACCCGTGTTTTCTATCTATTTTTCCTTTGTTGAGTTGAAGGGTGTCAGAAGAAGATACAACAACAACAACAAACCCAGTAGTTTCCCCACAAGTGGGGTAGTTTCCCACAAGCGGGGTCTGGGGAGGGTAAAGATGTACGCAACCTTACCCCTACCCCTGGAAGAACAAAGAGGTTGTTTCTGGTAGACCCTCGTAAGATAACTATGTTAAAATGCAAAAACAAGTTTATGATTTTTTAATGGTTATCTCAACTATTGATTATAGGTAAAATGCTGTATCATATTCTATTTGCATTTGTCATGAAGCTATAAATTTATGGAGACCTCCAGTTTCTTAGACTGCCATTTCCCATTATTTGACTTGCCTTACTGCATTCAACACCCAAGGGAACTGCAAGCTTTGAGAAGTATAATTGCTGATCTTAAATCTGAAAGTTAGATATTAGCTATCTCGGAGTCTTAAATGCACTTCCAAATTTGTCAATTTGGACAGATTTGGATGAAGAAGATTGGATGTTTTAACACCTTTCCTATTTTTATATGGGAACTTTTGACATGTTTCCAGATGGGAAATGTTCTGGCCAGAATGATGTGGGTAACTTATCATGAAGGTTGCTTTCTATTTAACCACTTGCTTACAAGGTTGACATATACATCTCATGAGCCATATATTCATTTCTCCACTCTGAGAACCAGGCTGCCAAGGAGAAAAATATGGTGAACAAACAACTTATAGTAGTTGTAGAAGGGACAGCAGCCTTGGGTGGTTTTATTGGCTTAAAATTCTTGTAGACTACCTGAAAGATATAATCAGGCCTGTTTCTTTACCTTCTATGGCGGTTGTATTTTAGTTGTAGCATCAATTAGCTCCCAATTACATTCTTTCCCTTATTTGAGATGTTTCTATGTCCTTTTTATGCGTCTTTTTTTGTTTTGCAAATGTTCTTGTAAAGGGTGATATTGGTCACTTAAACTTACATTAGTTTATTTCTCGTCATGTACGGAGCAACCCACACATAAGAACATGTTGAGTAGAACGCTTAGGGTTCTTTTTGTTTCACTTTACTGATTTTAGCATAGAGCGATTTTCTGATTAGCTTTTCAATTTTCATATGCTTATCCCATTAAAAGAATGGGATTGTTCCAATAACATTCATATGATGATTGCAACTATATCTTGATTTAAAGTGTAAACTAATTTATGACCTGTTAGTATTTTCAAACATTATGTTTACTTGATTAATAGGCTTGGGTAATTTTTTCAGGTCCTTCACTAAATTGGAGCCAATAGAAAAGGTTCGTAAATTTAATATGGTTCATCTTGTAAACCCCTTACTCTTCTCTAGTATTGCATGATGGTGATTGTAATGTCCGAGATACCCTATACTTGAATAGGGGAAGATGATATTCCATTCATGAGTTGAAGGAAATTATTAACTTCTCATGTGATTCTTTTAGCTATCTGATTTTACTTTCCTCTGTTGAAATTCCAGAAGCCATCTGCTGGCAATTGGCAGCTCGCAATGGTGGTTTTCGCGGTGCATGGATCCCATGGTGGTTTGTGTCCATTTTATTCTCCATTGCCTTTTTATGTTGGCTGACCCATTGCAGCTTAAGTATGAACAGTAGTTGTGCCATTCATATAGAACCATGATGCCCGTTTGTCAATAATTTTTTTTTTCCTTTCTTCCGAAACTCATCTCCAAATAAATTCAATTTTCAATTACCTTTTTTCAACTTAACTTCAAAAACTACTCTTTTTTTTTTCAAATCTCACATTGTTTTATGTCCAAACGCCAAACAAATCTGTAGGGCCCTTTTATGGGCTGTTTTGTACATCATCATTCCACCGTTATTAGGACCATTTTCTTCTGTGATCCTTGTGTATTCTATAATTTGGTGAAATATTTCAGTATATGATTTCCACATGTCAAAATCTTTATATACAACCGAAGAACTGTTAAATTCTATGTGATTCTCATAAGCCATCCGTGACTTGAAAGTTGTTCCCGTTCTCTATTGCTCATCAGCCAAATCTTTCTGTGCAAGACATGAAGTAGACAAATACTCTCTTGTAGTTGGTGAAGTAAATCGTAAATTTTCAATTTTTCCAGAATGATTTTTTCATTTGTATTCACTATTCCCTCAAATTTAGTAGTAGACTCTTGTTTCTGAATTAGAAACCTTCAGTTTGCTATGGGTGCAGCATGCTCCATTCTTGTGTAAATCTCTTCTGATCCTGTGACACTATCTCATGTAGAACTTGCTATTCAGCGAGACCCCGTGTCCCCTCCAAATCAAAACAAAAGTACAAGATTGCCCTGAGCAACATTAAAATTTGATGGGGATAATGTGTCCTAATTCAATGTTTTGAGGCTTTCTTTCACCTCTCGCGTGAGAATAAACATCTTTTTTCTTTTTCTTTCTGGTTGACGTTTCGTTTCTTTTGCATCTTCCATTTTCACCGTCTTTAACACAGCTTGCCTGGTTCGACGAAGTGGATGGACAAGAGACATAGATATGTTTTCTCAATGGCTATCAGCTATACCTTTCTCAGGTGGTGGTTTCAATGATGCTGCAGTTGCAGAAAGCCTTGCAGAGGCATTGGCGGTGTGTTTTACTGTTTAGGATGTTTTGAATACGAGTTTGGCATTTCTGTCTCAAAGTGGTATTGTGAGGGTAGTTTTGTTTCGCTTGGTATTATTTATACATATCTTACTGTTTTACTTTCTATTACACGCTTGGCCATGTGTGCTTCCTTTTCCTTTTTAGAGAGTTTTCTGTGGGTTGAAGAGTAAAGAGGGGTTGGCTTTGGGACAAAGCCAACAAGTCACAATGCTTCTCATTTTGAAACAGAAACGCCATTGTGCTGTTTTCTGTTTTTGAGTTGTCTAGAATCTGGTTTGTTTGGTCTAAATTTAAAAACCAGACTAGTGGTTGCCAATACTAACAGCCCTGAGTTTCTTATCAACCATGGAGGAATTGATTATGTAGTGGACAGAACTTTGGTCTATGTCAGATTACAATGTAATCTGAACTGCTTCTATTCCGCATACATAGCCTTTCTCGGCAGGACACGAATGTGTTTCTTCCTCGTGCTGCATGTATATAAATATTTCACTTGACTGATGTTTCATGCAGATGTTTTCTTCACTCAATAGAAGCCAACCTCAACAAAATGTGGATGGGCAAAGACATTGCATACTTATTGCTGCAAGTAACCCTTATCCATTGCCTACATCAGTTTATCATCCACATATGCAGAATGTGGAGCAGAGTGGAAACATTGAAGCACATACCGCTAATCGACTATCTAATGCTGAGACAGTTGCAAAGGAATATCCTCAGGTACTGCCGTACTGATGGTCTTTCCTCTTCAAAACCATGGTGTTTCCCTCATAATCCTCCGCTTATTGTTTTTATTTTCTTGCAGTGCTCTGTTTCCCTCTCAGTTATATGCCCAAAGCAGCTTCAGAAATTAAGAGCATTATATAATGCGGTAATTATGGACAAGTTTTTCATTGAGTTTTTTCACTTGTTCTTAGGGTCACAACCTTGTCAATATGTTGAAGTTTAGCTCGTCTTAGTTTGTGATCCACAGTTATTACTGTTGCATATCCGTTCAAACTCCTGTAGGATTAATTGTGACACCCTAAAAGCTTCTAAATTTGGGCCTTATCTACAACAGTTTTATGTTGAGGATACACGCAGTAAATTGATGATACCATATAGTTTTTTTTCTTTCGATAAGTGCACATAGTTTTAAAAGAATGCTGGTAGAGGTTCTCTTATTCAGTTCTTTTCCTTCGGGTGGCTAAACTCTCAGGAGCATACCAATAATTCAAAACTATGGATTCAGGATAGCAAATCCAAATTTGATAATCTACACGACATTATCACTTGTTATGTCTTTCTCTTTAATAGAGAAAGGTGATCCATGTGAAATTTATAGTCCCGGTTATTTCAAATGTCATTATGCTTGTTAATCGTAAGTAAGATTTTACCAATCCTGACAACTTTGTTGCCCATCTAAAGTTGTCACCATTGAGAGAGTGATGCTTCCTTTAGGATCCCAAAATTGAGAATGTGAAACATTCCCATAGGCAAAGCCCATCTAAAGTTCTAAACTATGAAAAGCTGCAATGCAACTCAAACTTCGTGATACGCAAAGCCAAATATCTGTTCATAGAAGGGGAGCGATGTTGCTATCGCGATGTATGAGAAGACATGATTCTACTAAGCACAGGCTTCTTCAAAGCTCGATTATTGCTGTCCCAGAGCAATCAACATCATCTTGGGACAAAGCAGGATTTCTAAAACAAACTGCTCTTACCATTCGAGAACCTCCTTCAGTTCCTGAAAAAGGTTATATTGTTGTACTCATATTTACACACCATATATTATTAATGCAACGGTGCTTATGTATTTTGCTTGGAAACTTAGTAATACCTTATTTATCTTATATGTGCCTATAAACTAAAATACTCAAATACTACGTGCTCTATTGCACTCTATTTTGCACCTACAGAGGTTTCACTGTACGCTTTTAAACGTCTTCACTATTCTGTTTACCAGCTGTCAGCCATCAAGCTTGCACGCCTGCATCACGGGATAATTTAAAAAATGGAAAGGGTATATTGGATCCCCCTATCATTTGTGAAACATGTAACCATACGAGAACCTCTTTTGCTTCCTTAAAAAGGTTATATATTGTTGTACTCATATTTATACACTATATATTATTAGTATAACAATGCTTATTTATTTTGCTTGGAGATTGAGTATCGTAGCTTATTTATCTTATATGTATCTTTAAACTAAAAAACATAAATACTACGTGCTCTTTTACACTCTTGTGCATCTACTGAGGGTTCATTGTACGCTTCTAATCATCTTGGCTATTCTGTTTACCAGCTGCTAGCTATCAAAGCCCGTTTGACTACATCATTTGGTAATTTAGACAAAGGAAAAGGATATTGGATCCCCCCATCATTCGTGAAACAGGTAAACCTATATTTAGATTGTACTCTTTCCAGAATGACATATTGTTTATACATTACCGTAAATTGTGACTATTTGTATATTAGGGTCCACATCGGGTATATCTAACCTGCGTCATGTTATCTTGAACACCGTTTCAATCAAAGATTTGCACAAACTTTATGTTACAATAACGTCGACCATACGTATGCCTTGGTGCTCCTTTTTCCTAATGATACTTCTTACATATTCAGCTCATAGGCGGGCCAGAAAGGTGTGCCTGGACACTAAAGAGCAACAAAGTGAGTATGTTGCTCTAAAAAGGGTCCCAAACTGTCAATACTTTCATGCAAAGAAGTTTGAATATGAACCTCCAGGATTTTGTTGTAACAGTGGTTCAATAAGGTTGACATCTCATAAAATGCCAACTGAATTATCAAAGTTATACTTTGGAAATACTGAAGAATCTGAAAATTTTCGAACTTATATTAGAATGTACGGAAAAGGGCCTAAAGTGCCTCTGAAGTATTGAATTTGGTACAATTATGCCCTCCTTCCACCTTTTCGAATAAAAATGCACCTAGCGTTTAACTTTTGGCTCAACCATGCCCCTATTTCTAACAGCCTTTCAATTTTAAAAAAAAAACTTTTTTTAATCCACGTGTAATATTTTTATTGGCTGAACTTAAAGATCAGCCCTAAACACTAATCCACCCGCAACACGCCCCGTTACCGACCCGCCCCCTTTAATTCGTTTTAACCTAGTAAAACAAGTTCTTTCACCAATTCTTCTTCTTTTTTCCTCTTTTCATTTAGGTTCAAATTCTCCATCTCCCATTAAGCAATTATTCGCTCCAAAACACACGACAAGACCTTCGATCTCTCTCCATAATTGATATGGAAGTTGGAAAAAGTCAACCACTCAAAGCTAATCTGAAAATGTTAATGTTCAATTTCCTTCACTTCCTAGCTTTAATGTCTGGAAACACTTATACAGTGGAAAGAAGTAGCAGGGGACTACATTTTTTCACATTGATTTAGAGAAGCCAATAGCACTGCCGACCTTCTTGCTAACTGGAGTGTTCATATGAAATTCTCTGCCTTCTTTGTGGATGCTAATAATTTACCAAGGAAAGTGAAAGCTACTCTGAAGATTGATAGAGACCGGATGATCAATTTAAGAAATAAGGCCAGAGAAAAGGCTTTCATCTTACAACTGCAATCTTTGTCCCTTACGTGAGTTTTCTTTTATGCCTTTGACAGTCAATTTCTTAAGAAATTTAGGGGACAAAAAGGAAAAGGATAGGAGTAAGCTTTCCTTGTTCTTGAAAATATAATTCCGATTCTTCTTCTTGCTCCCTTACGTGTGAGTTTTCCCTGTTTTACTGGGTTAAAACGAATTAAAGGGGCGGGTCGGTAACGGGACGGGTTACGGGTGGATTAGTGTTTAGGGCGTCTTTAAGTTCAGCCAACAAAAATATTACATGTGGATTAAAAAAAGTTTTTTTTTCAATTGAAAGGCTGTTAGCAATAAGGGCATGGTTGAGCCAGAAGTTAAATGGTAGGTGCATTTTTGTCCGAAAAGGTGGAGGGAGGGCATTATTGTACCAAATTCAATACTTCAGCTACTTTAGGCCCTTTTTCCGTAGAATGTACAATAACATGTTTGCATTTACTTCACTTGGTGTCAAGTATGATAAAGAGCTAGCGAAAAGAAATTGTGGTATCTACTCATTTAGAGTCCACATTTTATAGATGATATAGTTCCTTCCAATGAAAAACCTAGGAATTTACAGTTGTACTTCTACGATCTTGATAATGAACTAGCCAATAGGATGGCTTGTTCAACAAGAATTAATGAATCAATAGTGAAAAAGTTGATGGACATATTGAAGGTAAATCCATACACTATTTTCCTAAAATCTCTTTTAAATGTTCCCCAACTATCTGATTTCTATATTGCTCTTAAATTTCACTTAACCTTAGATCAACAAACATATAACTTACCCAGCGCATCAGAGATTGCGACATTATGGCTTGAAGAAAATCCTAGAGACACATCTGCACCACTTATTCGAAATTATACCCACAGTAATAGAGCTCGGTTAGTACATTTTATTATGAATGTTATGATCCGTTGCAGTATCCGTTATTATTTCCCTTTGGTGAAAATGGATGGAATTGTGGAATAAAAAAAAGTATTCAGACAAATAATGTGACGAAATGTATAGCTTACTGTGAACATGAACAGTTGCCCAGTATACCAAATATGTGTTCACTTGATGGATTTCTTGATATGGAAGATGAATCACTACAAAAAGGAAAACGAAAAAGAGATACAGTGTCTTGTTGAGAGTATTATTGTTACAAATTTCAACTAAGAGATAATGAAACAAATGAAGTGCTACATTGTGGGAGAATATTCCAACAATTTATAGATATGTATATATAAATCTTGAACCGCAAAGATTAGACTTCTCATTTAATCTAGATTTATTAGAGTTGAAGTCTTGCAAGGGCTCCTTGATATTTTAAGATGTGGTGAAAGGGAATCCTCTAAAAGTGGAAAGAAAACATTCCTCCCTGTTACATTTATAGGGGGACCAAGGGACATGCGCCGGCGATACATGGATGCTATTGCATTGGTACAACATTTTGGAAAACCCAATTTCTTTATAACAATGACATGTATTCCTTCTTGGCTAGAAATAAAAGAACATTTATCGCTGGCTGATGAGGTACAAACATACTTGATTTAGTTAGTAGAGTTTTCAGAGCAAAGGTAGAAGAATTAAAGACGGATATATTAAAACAACGGATCTTTGGAAGAGTTGCAGGATTCATGTATACTATAGAATTTCAAAAAACGTGGTCTTCCACATGCTCATTTCCTTATTATACTTGCTGATGAACACAAATTATTGACTTCTGAATCTTATGATAAATTTGTCTGTGCAGAATTGCCTGATTCTAAAAAAGATCGCGATCTATATTCACTTGTTATTAAACATATGATGCATGGTCCTTGTGGAAAGTTAAATCCTATAAATATTTGCATGAAAAATAATAACTGCAAATTCAAGTATCCAAAAGATTCTGCTGAACAAACATCGAAAGGGAAGAATTCATATCCAATATACTAAAGGAGAAGAACCGGAGAAGCTGTAGAAATAAGAGGTGAGTTTCTAGATAATTCTTGGGTTGTCCATATAATCCATTTTTGCTATGCAAGTAAAATTGTCATATGAATGTTGAAGTGTGTTCTGATATCAAAGTAGTGAAATAGATTTTTAGAAATATATTTGCAAAGGACACAATAAAATTGCATTTCATATACATGATAGTAGAAATAAAAGAATATCAATCTGCTAGATGGGGTTCACCTCCAGAAGTTGCGTGGCGATTATTTGATTTCCCCAATAGTGAAAATGACTCCAAGTGTTTTTCACCTTCAGTTACATTTGGAAGGACAACAATTTGTCTCTTTTAAAAGTATTGAGAATGTTGATAGAATATTGAGTAATCCAATGATTCAAAAAACAATGTTAACTGAATTTTTTGTTATGAACAGAACAGATAAAGATGCTATGCAACTATTATTATTATATAAAGAATTTCCTGAGTACTTTTTATGGTCACCTAAGAAAAAAAATGTGGACACGTCGAAAACAACATACCGTAATTGGACGTGTTGTAACATGTCATCCAACAGAAGGAAAGACATATTATCTTAGATTATTGTTGATGAACGTTAGAGGACCAAAATCATATCAGGACTTATGTAAAGTTGACGGCTAATGTTGTAGCACATTTAGAGAGGCTGCAGAAAAAAAATAAGATTGTTACACTATGATAACAACTTGGTTGAATATGTCTGAAGCTAAAAATTATCAAATGCCATATAGTTTAAGGCGTTTGTTTGCAACATTATAGGTGTACTGTAATCCTGCTAATTCAACAAAACTTTGGAAACAATTTGAAGATTCAATGTCCGAAAATTTTAAGATTCAACATTAAGGAAGCTATTTCATGTACATTATTGAGTAATCCAATGTCAACTACCTAAATGGAAGTTCATGTTACACCTGTGAATTAGGATACTTATACAAAAAAATTGTGACCTAATGCTGAATCGTATCATGTAAAACTTCAAGTTTGGACCAAACAAGCAAAAAGTAAAAGCATGTTTTTATCCTTCAAAACATCTCTTGTTTCTTTCATTCCATAGCACCCAAAAATCCAAAATATATTTAACGAAATTGAGTTCCATATCTTTCTGGTGATTTTTTGTGTCTTCCAATTCCTCCAGTTGCAAAGCACTTGTTTAATATCCCCTGGAAACACCCATTTATTGTACATATGCAAGATATGGAAGATATCTTTACTCCTTACATGAAAAGAGAAAGGCGTCAGGTTTGTACTAATTATAATAAGAGCATTTTTTAGCATTTAGCAGTAGTTTACAGCTTCAAAAACCAAGCATGTTTGGCTGCTTCATAAACCAAGCACATATATCTCAAGCACGTTGTCCGTTTGGATGCTTTTACCAACTGCAGAGGCTTCAAAATCTGTAGAGATCAACTTCCATCTGCTACCAGGCCTTTCACACTTGCGCCAAAAAGTTATTGAATCACTTAAATAACCATATATCTCTGCCATCTTCTTGAACTCAACAATATTCAATTCTGCCACATTTACATAATCAATATAATCTATGCTTCATCCAACGTAGTGCTTCTCTGGTATACGCTTTATAATTTTCCCATGATATATTTTTACAGTGACAAACGAAGCCTCGGCTTACGAATCTGAAACTACAACTTCATAAGGTGGTGTTGTAGAAAAGAATAATACAAAATAGTTGATTGTCGAAAACGAACCAGCAGAATTAACAATTGAAAAGTTCTTTTAGCAAGAGTAGAGAAATACAAAAAGGTTTAACAAAATCGAGATGAGAAACGCAATGCTCATACTGTAACAACAAAATTATTCAATATGAAAATCGAGAGGAAGCTCTCACCATAAAAATGAGGTGATTCTTTTCCAGTGTTGCGCCTTAAGAGCATTGTTACTTCCTAATAATTGATTATGCTACAGATACGATTAGGGCTAGGTATGATTTATGATCGGAGTTTTGGCTCCAACAGGGCTTGGTATTACTCTCTTCGCAAAAAAGAAGACAGAGGGACAGAGTACCTATTCGTTTGGAGGGAAAAGAAATCATGTGACATGGACGTGAGTTGAATCCCGTTAAAAAACTAACGGTGTTTAGGGTTGTGATTAAAAGTGTACCACTTTGTTGAAGAAAAGGGATTATTAGTGCGCCGCGTTAAAAAAATGTGTATTATCTTAAGTCTAAAGCTAAAGATGATTTATGATTTTGGGCTTTTTCTCCTTGCAAATCCTTGCTAAACTTTTACTGTTCTAACAAAATGAAAAAGTTTTCTAATGTGCAATAAATAGATCAATGTTGTATCTATTTGATTTTACTGTCTCTATGGTACGTATAGTATGTTCCATCTCTGTCTCATTTTGTCCGTCTATCTTGCTTCAATATTAGTTGATAATCCAGATGCATTTTCTTGCACCAATAGTATTAGGTTCTTTCATGCCAATACTTTAGAATATTATAAGTACTGCATGATGAAAAAAAATAAAGCTTACTAACAGTAAATAAAAAATAGTGTTATAGCTCATGTATTCATATCATTTGGATACGTATTTGGACCAGCTAAAGGTCTATACATACATAATGAGTAGTCATATTCTCAACGGCATTTATTATGACGACCAATGTATTGGATGAAATTCTCCGGTGAAAGGAAGATACTTTTAGCAAGTATGTTAACCTCTTCAACATTATACTTCATATAAAAAAACCATATACAAAACGCTTTTTGAATTGTACTTTATATTTAGGCCTACTTCATTGGAGAAATTAACTCATTGAATTGTACTCTACTACGCCTTTATTTTATCAAAACACGTGTAGATTCGTTATCTAAGATACTAACTCTTTACTGTTGTCCAGTTCATCTATTTCTCTCTCCTTCACTGCTCTCTGTCATGTTTTTCTTGCTTTGCGACTTCAAGAGATCAAAGGTGTCATCTTTCACTGGGTGAGTTTTTCAATTTCCGGGCTTCTCTGATTTGTAATTTCGATTTTTTTATGTTCAGATTTCTTTCATGATTTTTTTATATCTTTTTTGCTATAATATTCTATCTGTGCTGTGTTTGTTTAAGTCTTGTAAGTTTTCTCCCCTGTTTGTTTCTTTCTTGCGCTGTGTTCTGGATTTCACTCCTACAATTGCTTGAAAGTTTTATCGTTTTTAGGACTGCAAATTAAAGGTGGAAAAGATTTTAAAAGATCAACATATATTTGTGATGTTGCTGACCACAACTCAGGTGAATTAGTAGTCAGATAACAATTTCAATGTTAGACTTGGGTCACCAACTCCTTGTTTGGAACTGCACTTTTCTTTATTAATCCTAACAACTAAAGGATTATCAACGTTAGCAATTCTTCTTGAATTACTAATATGCAGAAGCCTTTGGTTGAATCGATTGTGAATAATTTAGCATATGATGGACAGGTAGCTGCTCAGAGCTTCTATAGTTTAAATTAGTTGATCATTCTTCTGTGTGCATCAATTTGACTTGCTATACAACTTCTATTTTGGCTTTTCCACCTACACTTTGTGTATCATTAGTTGGTGTCATAGTATTTGAACATTTAATCCAAAACTAATTAGCTCTATGGTTTAACTATTCCAACTGTAATACCATTTGATGATAGGAAAAAATAAATTTATGATCTGAGATATCTTAGAATGTAATGAGAACTATTTTTCATCCTTTACTGGGCAGTCATTGGATGAGAGCTTAACTTTTGATTTTTTATAGCCACTAGCAAGCTATATCATGGCCATGACAGTTATAATGTCTGTTCGATTTTGATCTTTATTCATTTTTTCAGTTGCTGGATTTTGTAGAAACGTCAAAGTTAAGCTCACTGAGCAGGTTGTCTTCTTGGATCCCTACAAAATGTTATAATATAATCAATGCACATCTCTTTATGTAGATGCCAATGCAAAGCTAGTTCGCAACGATAATGGTGTGAAGATTGAAGTTGCTGAGATTAAATCCAAGTACGTTTGTGATTCTATAAGATGTTGCCTTATAGTGTGCATCTAATTCATATGCTTGACTATTATCTGTATTGCTGATAATTCATATGTTTTATTTTACTCTCCTCTGTACTAGGCCGTAGACTACCAATCTGGATGTTTAGATAAAAGTTTTAGTTTATTTTGTACATCTAATCTAAACATTGATAAAACTCACATGCAGATGTCACTCCTCCTTTTTACTTAGGTACTGTTGTTTTACAAGTGCTTAATACTTGAATCGTTTGTACAATATCAGGTATCTATGTCATTGATACTAAAATTATTTCTTGCAAATACCTTCTACACAAACACACTGAGCAATATATTCAAAGGGTATTTTTTTTGTTAGCCTAAGTTAACTAGTTTATGTAATGACCGGATCGGTCGTTCCGAGAGTTATAGTCCCGTTTTCCCTATATTATGTTATACCGGGTTAGTTGGTTTGGGTCCGGAGTGGTTTCGGAGTGAATTGAGACACTTAGTATCTTTGAGATAAGCTTAAGTTAGAAAAGTCAACCGGATGTTGACTTATGTGTAAACGATCTCGGATTTGAATTTTGATGATTCCCTTAGCTCCGTTAGGTGATTTTGGACTTAAAAGCGTCCGGAATATGATTTGGAGGTCCGTAGTAGAATTAGGCTTGAATTGGCGAAAGTTGAAAATTTAACGGTTTTGGTCGACAATAGAAATTTGATATCGGAGTCGAAATAGATTTCCGGAAGTTGGACTAGGTTCGTAATGTCATTTGTGACGTGTGTGTAAAATTTGAGGTCATTCAGACGTAGTTTGATAGGTTTCGACGACGATTGCGGAATTTGAAAGTTTAGAAGTTCTTAGGCTTGAATTCGAGGATAATTTGGTGTTTTGATGTTGTTTTGAGTGATTCGAAGGCTCGACTAAGTTCGTATGTTGATATATGACTTGTTAGTATGTTTGGTTGAGGTCCCGATGGGCTTTCCAGATGGCTAACGAGAGGTTTGGAATTTGGGAATGCAGCTGAATTGCTGGTGCTGGTGTTTTTCCGCAACTGTGGAAGGGGAGCCGCACGTGCGAGGTTGCAGGTGCACTTGGCGAGCCGCAGATGCAGACATAGAAGACCTGGGCTGGAACCACAGGTGTGTAAGAGTAGTCGCATCTGCGAGCCCCAAATGCGAGGCTGAGACGCAGATGCGGATGAAAAGAGATGGGCCAATTCCGCAGAAGCGGATGTAAATGCTCAGGTGCGCGTCCGCAGGTGCGGAACCTGGAGCGCAGGTGCGGGCCCTGGGGACTTAAGTGATTTTCCATAGATGCAGAGGTTGTTGCGCAAAAGCGGCACCGCAGGTGCGCATTCTGAGCCGCAGGTGCGAAAAACTTGGGCAGAACCTATAAATAGAAGGCTACGCGAATTTTTTCTCATTTCCACCATTTTCAAGTTGGAACTTGGAGCTTTTGGGGTGATTTTGAAGGGGATTCAGGGGTTTTTCAGTGAGGTAAGTTGCTTTAGCTCTAATACTCTTAACTATGGTGTTTTCTCGTTGGTTTCTCATCTAATTATTGGGATTTAGGAGTGAAAATAGGGGGTTAGGGCTTGGGATTTTAGAGTGTGTAATTAGAGAATTTGAGGGACCAAATGATGTCGGATCTTGATAAATTTCGTATGACTAGACTCGTGAGTGAAAATAGGGTCTTCGTCCTTTGTGACTTTTGTCGGATTTTGAGACGTGGGCCCAAGGGCTGGGTTTGAATCAATTTTGGGTTTTGAGTCTAATTTAGTAGTTTTTCTTATGGAATTTATTCCTTTAGAATATACTGATGGTATTGTACTGGTTGTGACTAGATTAAGAGCATTTGGAGGCCGAATGGAGGGGCAAGAGCATCACGGAGTAGAGATTTTCTTGGTTTGAGGTAAATAACGGTTGTAAATCTAGTCCTAAGTGTATGAAACCCCGGATTTTTGTGTCATGTGATTATTTGGAGGCGACACACATGCTAGGTGACGGGCGTGCACCGTTGGGGGATCGTGACTTGGTCCAGCCAGTAGCAACTGTAAAGTTGAATATCCTGTTATAACTATATGCTTCTTATGTATATAGTAAGATGTACTGTAAATCATGCCAGATGCCCCGTCTAGGCCTTATGCTAGTATTGTTGGGACCCTTAGAGGTTTTTCTTGCTGTTCTCTCACTATTTTTGGTTGATAATCTGTACTCAATCATGTTCATGCATTTTTACATTAGCTTAGTCTCTGTTACGCGATTTGATGCATCATATCAATGTTGTTTGGGCTGATTACTTTGATTTATGAGATCCCGATAGAATGGAGAGATTGATGACTGAGTGAGGATGTTTATAGGATCGGGCTGCACGCCGCATCATGTTTACTAATTTATGCCACAATTGGTTTGTTATAGCGCTAGGGCTGAAGGAGCCCCTCCGGAGTCTGTACACCCCCCTAGTGAGCGCAGGTACCTACTGAGTGCGAGTGTCGAGTGATTGGGAGGCATGAGTGATTGTGAGGCATTAGTGATTGTGAGGTTGGAGTGATTGGGAGGACAAAGTGATGTTTGCCTGAGGGGCGGTATATGATTTCATCATTTGTGCTCATAGCTGCTTTGAGTCCTTGTTTGAGAATTGTCGAAAGATATGTTAAATGTTTTTTACTTGAACTTGATTTAAACAAGCTGATTTGACTCAATCTCTGGTTTAAAACATGCCGTACTTTACTAAATTTTTTATATGAACTGTACTTGCATCTTAGCACGTCACTACTTCTCAGCCTTTATTTACTGATGTTACTTACAGTGTGGTGTACTCACGTTACTTCCTGAACCTTGTGTGCAGATCCAGGCATTTTCTGGCCATGGTAGCGGTTGTTGATTTATCCAATCGCGGATCATCGGAGATAGCAATGTAGCTGCCTGGTGATCGCGGCCCTGCTTTTCTTTTGTCTTATCATCCCCTCAGTGTATTTTGGTTTTTCCTAGACTATGTTGGTCTTGATGTTATCAAACAGTTGTAGTGGTTGCTCATGACTTAGTGATACCCCGATATCGGGCTATCTTTTTCGCACTTTTATTTTGAGTTGGAACTCTTTATTGAAAAATTCCATTATGAAAAGCTTCGATTTATCTTCTAAATTAAATATCAATGTGTTTTGTAATGTGTCAGCTTTCCTAGTACCACGATAGGTGCCATCACGACAAGGTTTAGTTTTAGTTTTGGATCACCACTTGTGACTATTTTGATTCCTGGCCTTCAGGAGGTCCTAGCTCAGATTCTGTTAGTGTGTACTGGCCTTGCTCAGCCGGTCTCTATTTCTACGGCCGCAACCACTTCTAAGGCCGGGGTAGGCACTCAAACTCCCGCCGCTCGCACACCTGAGCAGGTTGTTCAGGGATTCCAGACATCGGGGACACCACCAGCCCAGCCGGTTGCAGCTGCTAAGGACTATGTGGTTCCTGTTATGCCTAAGGAGGAGCAGCCTAGATTGGAGAGGTTTGAGAGAATCCAGCCTCCATCTTTCAGTGGTGCAGAGGGTGAGGATGCACATGGTTTCTTGGATAAGTGTCAGAGGATGCTCCGTACAGTAGGTATTCTAGAGACCAGTGGGGTCTCATTACTACCTTCAAGTTCTCCGGGGCTGCATTCAGTTGGTGGGACGCTTACGAGAGGTGTAGGCCGGTCGGCGCAACACCCCTTACTTGGTAGCAGTTCTCCGTTATCTTTCTGGAGAAGTTTGTGCCTCGGTCTCGTAGAGAGGAGCTGCGCAGACAATTTGAGCAGTTTCGTTAGGGTGATATGTTTGTGACACAGTATGAGCTGCGATTCTCAGAGTTGGCCTGTCATGCTATCTTGTTGGTTCCCACAAATAGAGAGAGGATCAGGAGGTTTATAGATGACCTCACTTTTCAACTTCATTGCTTATGACCATAGAGAGAGTGTCTGGTGGTACTTTTGATGAGGTTATTGACATTGCTCGGCAGATTGAGATGGTTTGCGGTCATGAGAGGGTTTAGAGGGAGGCCAAAAGGCCTCGTGTATAGGTGGATTCAGTGGTGCTTCTCATGGGGGTCAGTTCTAGCACGACAGAGGCCGTCCATTCAGGCATGCTCAGTCAGCCCGCCCAGTTCACCGTGGTGCATCATCGGGACATAGTTCTCACAGTTCTCATCAGGGCCACTCATCACTCAGTGCTCTCCCAACCCAGAGTTCGTCCTGTGCTCTATCAGTCCAGGGCTCCTACATGCCATGTTCTTCTACTAGTTATTTAGTGCTAGGGGTTCCCTTCAGTCCCCGTCACCAGCACCAGGGAGTTGTTTTGAGCGTGGGGGGTTCGGGCATATGTAGAGGAAGTGTCCTCGTCGTCATGGGGGTCCATCTCAGCATAGGAGTCAACTTTCGATTTCAGCACCAGTTACTTCACCACCCGCCCAACAGTTAGGGGTGGAGGTCAGTCAGCTAGGGGTCTCCCTAGAGGGGGAGGCCGATCAGGTGGTGGTCAGGCCCGTTTCTATGCCCTCCCAGCCAGACCAGATGATATTTCTTCACATGCTGTGATTACAGGTATTGTCTCAGTCTGTCACAGAGACGCCTCTGTACTATTTGACCCTGTTCCACGTATTCATATGTTTTCTCGTATTTCGCTCATTTTCTGGATATGTCCCGTGAGTTCTTAGTTTCATCTGTTCATCTATCTACTCTTGTGGGCGATACTATTGTTATGGACCGCGCGTATCGATCATGTGTGGTGTCTATTGGGTGTCTGGAGACCCGAGTGGATTTGTTATTGCTCAGTATGGTTGAATTTGATGTGATATTAGGTATGGATTGATTATCTCCATGTCATCCTGTTCTAGATTGTCACGCTAAGACCGTGACGTTGGCGATGCCGGTATTTCCGAGGGTTGAGTTTAGCGGTTCTATAGATTATGTACCAAGTAGGCTGATTTCATTTTTTTTGAAGGCTCAGCGTACTGAGAAGGGTTTCCTATCTTATTTGGATTTTGTGAGGGATGTTAGTGCAGAGACTCCTACCATTTATTATGTTCCGGTGGTACGTGATTTTCCGGATGTGTTTCCTGCAGACCTACCGGGCATGCCGCCTGACAAGAATATTGACTTTGGTATTGATTTGGTGCCAGGCACTCAGCCCATTTCTATTCCACCGTATCGTATGGAACCAATGGAGTTGAAGAAGTTGAAAGAACAGATTCAGGAACTCCTTGATAAGGGGTTTATTTTTCCTAGTTTGTCACCTTGGGGTGCACCGGTTCTATTTGTGAAGAAGAAAGATGGTTCCATGAGGATGTGCATTGATTACAGGCAGTTGAACAAGGTCACAGTCAAGAACAAGTATCTTTTGCCTCGTATTGATGATTTATTTTACCAGCTTCAAGGAGCGAGGGTGTTCTCCAAGATTGATTTGAGGTCTGGTTATCACTAGCTGAAGATTCGGGATTCGGATATTCTTAAGACAACTTTCAGAACCCGTTATGTCCATTATGAGTTCTGGGTGATGTCTTTTGGACTGACCAATGCCCCATCAGCGTTCATGCATTTGATGAACATCTTGTTTCAATCCTACTTGGACTCATTCGTTATTGTATTCATTGATGACATCCTAGTGTACTCTCGTAGCTAGGAGGAGCATGCTCATCATTTGAGTATTGTATTACAGAGATTGAGGGAGGAGAAGCTTTATGCAAAGTTCTCCAATTGTGAGTTTTGGCTCGGTTCAGTAGCATTCTTGGGGCATGTGGTGTCCAGTAAGGGTATTCAGGTGGATCCAAAGAAGATAGAGGCGGTGCAAAGTCGGCCACAAAGATTAGGAGATTTCTTGGCTTGGCGGGTTATTACCGTCGCTTTGTGGAGGGATTTTCATCTATTGCCTCGCCCTTGACCAAATTGGCCCAAAAGAGTGCTCCATTCAGGTGGTCGGACGAGTGTGAGGAGAGCTTTCAGATGCTCAAGACTGCCTTGACCACAACTCCAGTGTTAGTTCTATCATCAACTTCAGGTTCTTACACCGTGTATTGTGATGCCTTGAGGATAGGTATTGGATGTGTTTTGATGCATGAGGGTAAGGTGATTGCCTATGCCTCGCGCCAGTTGAAGACCCATGAGAAGAATTATCCTGTCCATGATCTTGAGTTAGCAGCCATTGTTCACGCCTTGAAGATTTGGCGTCATTATTTGTATGGGGTTCATTGTGAGATATATATTGATCACCGGAGTCAGCAGCATCTGTTTAAGCAGAAGGATCTTAATTTGCGTCAGCGGAGATGGTTGGAGCTTCTTAAGGACTATGATATCACTATTTTGTACCATCCGGGGAAGGCCAATGTGGTGGCCGATACTTTGAATCGCCGGGCATAAAGTTTGGGGAGCTTAGCATATCTTCCTCCAGCAGAGAGACCCTTGGCATTGGATGTTCAGGCCTTAGCGGGCCAGCTTGTGAGATTGGGTATTTAAGAGCCGAGTCGGGTACTGACTTGCATGGTCTCCAGGTCTTCTCTTTATGACTGTATCAGGGAGCGTCAGTATGATGACCCCCACCTGCTCGTTCTTCAGGACAGGGTTCGACAAGGTGATGCTAGGGATGTGATTATTGGTGATGACGGCGTGTTGAGCATGCAGGGCCAGATATGTGTGCCTAATGTAGATGGGCTTCGGGAGTTGATTCTTGAGGAGGCCCACAACTCGCGGTATTCCATCCATCCGGGTGCCGTGGAGATGTACCAGGATTTGAGACAAAACTATTGGTGGAGGCGGATGAAGAAGGATATAGTTGGGTTTGTAGCTCGGTGTCTCAACTGTCAGCATGTTAAGTATGAGCATCAGAGACCGGGTGGATTTCTTCAGAGATTAGAGATCCCGGAGTGGAAGTGGGAGCGAATCACCATGGACTTTGTAGTTGGGCTCCCACGGACTTAGAGGAAGTTCGATGCTATTTGGGTTATTGTGGATCGGCTGACCAAGTCCGCGCACTTCATTTCGGTTGGTACTACTTACACTTCAGAGCGGTTGGCTGAGATTTATATTCGAGAAATTGTTCGCCTGCATGGTGTCCCAGTTTCCATCATTTTAGATAGAGGTATTCAGTTCACATCGCAGTTTTGGAGTGTCGTGCAGCGAGAGCTGGTTACTCAGGTTGAGTTGAGCATAGGTTTTCACCCTCAGACGGATGGACAGTTCGAGCGCACTATTCAGATATTGGAGGAAATGTTGCGCGCTTGTGTCATTGAGTTGGGGGGTTCATGGGACCAGGTTCTGCCGCTCGTGGAGTTTGCATATAACAACAGTTATCAGTCGAGTATTCAGATGGCTCTGTACGAGGCTTTATATAAGAGGAGGTGTAGATCTCCGGTAGGATGGTTTGAGCCAGGTGAGGCTAGGATCTTGGGTACAGACTTGGTCCAAGATGCATTAGACAAGGTGAAACTGATTCAGGAGCGACTTCGCACGGTGTAGTCTAGGCAGAAGAGCTATGCGGACAGGAAGGGCCGTGATGTGTCTTTTATGGCTGGGGAGAAGTTTTTGTTGAAGGTATCACCCATCAAGGGTGTTGAGGTTTGGGAAGAGGGGAAAGTTGAGCCCCCGGTTCATTGGGTCTTTTGAGGTGCTTCAGAGGATAGGGGAGGTGGCTTATAAGCTTGACTTGCCACCCAGCTTGTCGAGTGTGCATCCCTATTTCATGTTTTCATGCTCCGGAAGTATGTGGGCGGTTCATCCCATGTTTTGGAATTCAACACGGTTCAGTTGGAGGGTGATATGACTTATGATGTGGAGCCGGTGGCCGTTTTAGATCGGAATATTCGGAAGTTGAGGTCAAAGGATATAACTTCGGTAAAGGTGCAGTGGAGAGGTCAACATGTGGAGGAGGTCACTTGAGAGACCGAGTGGGATATGCAGAGAAGATATTCACACCTATTTGAGTCTCCAGGTATGTTTCTAGACCTGTTCGAGGACGAACGTTTATTTAAGAGGGGAAGGATGTAACGACCCGACCGGTCGTTGTATAGCCCCGTTTCCCCCATTTCTGCTTCTTTTTGTGTTATTCAGTTATATTTGTTATACCGGGTTAGCTGGTTCGTGTCCGGAGTGGTTTCGGAGTGAATTGAGACACTTAATCTCTTTGAGATAAGCTTAAGTTAGAAAAGTCAACTGGATGTTACTTATGTTTAAAAAATCTTGGATTTGAATTTTGATGATTCTGTTAGCTCTGTTAGGTGATTTTGGACTTAGGAGCGCGTCCGAAATGTGATTTGGAGGTCTATAGTAGAATTATACTTGAATTGGCGAAAGTTGGAATTTTGGCAGTTTTGGTCGGCAGTGGAAAATTTGATATCGGGGTTGGAATGCATTTACGGAAGTTGGACTAGCTTTGTAGTGTCATTTTTGACGTGTGTGTAAAATTTGAGATCATTCGGATGTGGTTTGGTAGGTTTCGGCATCAATAGCGGAATTTGGAAGTTTAGAAGTTCTTAGGCTTGAATTCGAGGGTAATTTTGTGTTTTGATGTCATTTTGAGCGATTATATAATGACCCGACCAGTCATTTTGGGCTCTAGTGCGTCGTTCAACAGTTTGAGGCCATGAGTAGCTTCACTTCAGGTATTATGACTTGTACGCATGGTCGGAATTGAATTCCGGGAGTTTTGGAGTTGATTTGTAAAGAGAATTCTCGTTTCAGAAGCTTTAAGTTGGAAGAATCGACTAAGCTTGGATCATTGCATAAACGACCTCGGAATCGGTATTTGAAGGGTTCATCAGGTTCGTATGATGATTTCGGACTGGGTCGTAGGTTCGAATCGGGTTTGGGATGACCCGGGAGCGTCTCGACGTCTATTGGGGGAGTTGGCATTTTGGAAGAACATTCAAAAATTTGGGTCAAAGTGCATTTCAGTGTTATCGATGTCCGTTTGTGATTCCGAGTCTAGGAATATCTCCATATGGTGATTCTGGTATTAGGAGCGCGATCGGAAGTAAATTTGGAGGTCCGTAGGTCATTTTGGAGTCATTTGGCTAAAGTTAGAAATTCGAAGGTTTTTGAGGAGTTGGATCGGAAGAGGACCTTTTGATATCGGGATCGGATTCTGATTCCAGAAGTTGGAGTAGGTCTATAATGTTGAGTATGACTTGTGTGCAAAATTTGAGATCAATCGAACTCGATTTGATAGGTTTCAGCATCGAATGAAGAAGTTGGAAGTTCTAAAGTTCATTAAGCTTGAATTTGAGTGCGATTCATGGTTTTGGCGTTGTTTGATGTGATTTGAGGCGTCGAGCAGGTCCATGTTATGTTAAGGGATTGGTTTGTGTGATTGGACAGGGTCCCGGGGACCCGGGGTGGATTCTGGGTGGTTGGCGGATCGAAATTTGGAGTTGAGGAAGGCTGAGGCTGTTGTCTTCTGGTGTAACCGCACCTGCGAGGTCTTGGCCGCAGGTGCGGAGCCATAGAAGCGTCCATAGAGCCGTAGAAGCGGAAGTGGCTGGGCTAGCTGGGACCGCAAATGCGGTCATTTTACGGAGATGCGGGACCGCACCTGCGGATGAAGAGGCACGAAGCGGAGTGAGGGGACTTGTGGGAAAACCCCAGAACTGGTAGTTAGGGCCGCACCTGCGGAACCGCAGGAGCGGTCAAGTGACCGCAAATGCGGAAAGGTTGGAGGCAGTGAGGTTCTTAAAAAAGCGAGGTTTTGGCTTATTTGCACTTCATTTATTCCATGGGAGGCGATTTTGGAGCAATCTTGGAGTGTCATTTCCAGCATCTTCTATAGGCTAAGTGATTTCTTCTCATTTTGAGTTAAATACTTGGATTTTTGTATGGATTAGACATGGAAATTTATAAAAATTGTGGGTTTTGGGTAGAAGATCTAGAAATTTATATTTTGGATTTTTGGCCACGAATTTAGGCATGAAATTGGGAATAAATTTTATAGGTGAGTTCGTGAGGTTATCTGTAAAGTTTATCTTCGAGAAATTTCGGAATCCATGCACGTGGGCCCAAGGGTGATTTTACCAACTTTTCGTTCGGGGTTAGGAATTGTTGTAAATTAGATTATAATGAGTAATTGTTTATATATTAATGGGTTTGCATAACTATTGGCTAGTTTCGGAGCATTGTGCATTGATTTGAATCATCGGAAGGGCGTGGAATGTCGGTTATGGAACTTCAGAGCGAGGTAAGTCTCCTTTCTAACCTTGTACGAGGGAATTGTCCCCAAAGGTGAAATAATTAATTATGTGCTTCTATTTGTGGGGGCTACGTGCGCACGAGGTGATGAGAGTCCGTACGTAGCTACTAATTATGCCTATATCCGGGTAGTTTTAGGATCACATCATGCCTTGTTGATATTTTTATTGATTTATGTTTATTGTTTGCTTTGAGAAGGAGCTGGATTGAGTATGCTTATTAAATATTCTTGAAAGGAGTCGCAAATGTTTTAAAAATGGGAATCTTGAAAGTTTTCATTGAAATTCACATTTTGAAAAGAACGGAAAGATATTTAATACTTTGAGATATCTATACTTTTACCGCGTCGCAGGTATGATTCGCGAGCGGGGTAACTCTTTTAAACTATATTTTTCCACGTCGCATGTATGATTCGCGAGCGGGTAAATAATTTATATTTATGTTTGACCGCGTCGCATGGATGATTCGCGAGCGGGGTAATAGATGCATCTATGGTTTGCGCCGTTCAACCCTCGACAGTGCACAATTTACATTTATGTTGGATCGGGCCGAACGTTCTCGATGGTATTTGTATATTATAATAGTAGTGGAATTCCTTTATTTAAATGGTGTAAATTTACTATTTGGTGAATTCTTGTTTAAAAGTAGGAAGTGGTTTAAGCTCTTAAATATGGTGAAGACTCGTTCAATTACTTATTTTTCTGAACCTTATTGTTGTATATCATGCTTAATTAGAATTTTATATTACCATATTGTTGGCCTTAGTAAGTGTCGAAGTCGATCCCTCATCACTACCTTTTTGAGGTTAGGCGGGATACTTATTGAGTACACGTTGTATTCGTACTCATACTACACTTGCTGTACATTTTGATGTACATGTACATGTATGGATAGAGGCCTTGTGGGCGCAGCAACCTGGTTGGTACGGGGACTTAGGTGAGCTGCATATTATGAGACGATCCGCAACCAACAGAGTCTCCTTCAGATGTGTTGTATTTTCTCTTCTGTCCAGTTTTTCTTCCAGATAGTTATTGTATTACATTTTAAATTCCTAGAAATTGCTCATGCACTGGTGACACCGGGTTCTGGGATGACTATGGAATTTATTCATTATTTGAATTTGTTAAAGATATTTTGTTTACTCAGTGGAAGTTCATTATTTACTATTTAATGTAATGAAAAGAAATGATTTCAAAACTACTAAAATGAGAATTTGATTAACTTCTTGGTGTTGGCTTGCCTGACAGTGGTGTCCGGTGCCATCATGACCATTAATGGATTTTGTGTCGTGACAACATGGTATCAGAGCACTAGGTTCCCTTAGGTCTCACGAGTCATGAGCGAGTCTAGTAGAGTCTTGCGGATCAGTACAAAGAAGTCTGTAGTTATCTTCGAGAGGCTACAGGGTTGTTAGGAGTACTTCCCTTCTTGATTCCTCATCGTGTGGTTTGATTCTTTGAGGCTTATGCCTTCATTTCTTTCCCATTCAATCTTATGCGACGCGAAGTGCTGGTTATAAATTGGGAGGTCGATAATTGTGATGGTACTACAGATATGGTGCATGATGTTTCTCCCTGCGTATTTGATGAGGTTATTGTCATCGCCTTGCGAAAGGCCGTCCTACCGTTTCAGCTCAGTGTCGGTATTTTATTTCCGATAGAGGAAAGACAACCGGATTATGAATGTTCAGGTTTGGGTTGATGGAGTAATGAGACTTCGTGGTTTCAAGTGTGGTGGAACCTTTATCTGCGATGGGGTGTCGTCGTCCTCGATCGAATGTGTTAAGTTCGCCGGTGTTATGACCTCTTTCAATTCACCTTTGGGGCAGGATGTTGTGGTATAGTATTGGGGAAGCGGCTATCAGAGATCGCGATGTGCGGTGATTCAGGATCGGACCGGTGCTTCCAATGTTGACGGCTCGATGGAGATGATATTCGGAAAGGTTTAAAGTGGTAGCGACCTGTTGGTTCAAATGATACAGAGATAAATATTGATCTAAGGCAACAACTAAGCAGCAAAGGATGAGGAAGGACATACAGGAAGTTTTAGGAGGTGGTTAAACTTCTAGAAGGCCAGGTGTAAGAAGCGGAAGTCGAGTAGTCGCTTAAAGGAGTGAGGTCGACCAAAGTGGGGCAGTGGCAGAGTTGCATATGGGTTCAGTGGCAGGATAACTGTCACACCTCCCTTTTTCATACGCCCCCAAAAGGGGTACGGGAGTTTTTCCACTTAAAGTGACATTATTCGAA
>ML370433.1:0-11563 GCA_005239525.1 Nicotiana knightiana | reverse complement strand
GGGGGGGAGTTTTGGTCCCTCAAATTCTGCTGCGACGGTTAGTCGTGTGGGACTTAATCTTTCCAACTTTCTTTCGCCTTTATTGGCTTTTCATTTCTGACTTTTCTTCCAATTGTAACTTTAGGTCATTTGGAATATTTCGGCTTTTCAAACCTTGCCAAGATGGTTAGCCGCATGAGGCTCAACCTTTCAACTTCAATCGCCTTTATAGGCACTTCAATTTGATTTTCTCCTTTCACGGCTTTGGGTTTGACGTATCGGCCGCTTCGGCCAGTCGAGATCGACTCGATGCCCCTGACGAGGCTGGGTGCCTTTTGCATATTGACCCATGCCAAATGAGAGTCCTGTAAATCAGTCTTGCCATCCTTTCTTTGCCTTAGTTTCGGGACAAAGTTAGACCGAAAGGGATTCAAAAGAAAAATAAACGACAGAATGGACAATGATTTTAAACAAGAGGTGTCCCTTTCGGGGAAAGGAAAAAAGGAATTATCTGGAGTGCATGCGGACTTCAATGAACATGACATTCCATTTGGACTGGATGCCTGATCCGTGTAAACCGCCCGACTCTCAAAAATTCATCACAACTATTACCTCGAGATTGAGAACCTTGCTCCGGACTGCGTCCATATCAGTGACCCATTATCCTTTTCGATCAGTGGTGCCCTTTGGGGGTTTTCACCAACTAACCTCTCTCATTTCTCTTCTCATTATCGCCTTGTAGTGCTCTTTGTGAGTTTTCACTAACAATGCTCTCTCATTTTTAATTTCTCTGTTTACCGTCGCCTCAATTTCACCAATGAGACTCTCTTATTTAAATTTCTCCCATTTTCTTGTATTTGGATCCAAACAACCGTATCCTCCAATTTTGAACATCTTTGCCGATTGTTCGGAAGGACTTGAACATGGTTTTTTTTTTTTGCTGAAAAGAATTTGTGTTGAATTACAACTTTGGAACCTTTCAGGCGACACATTGCCGAATCATAACACTTACCCCAGCTTAAACTCTTGGAGAAATATGGATCTTTATTTTGGTGTGACTGAACCCCAGGGAGAGGTTGCCTACGTATCCTTTCGGAATCAAGTCGTACGTAGTTCAGGTAACTTTTGTTTTTGTTTCCGTTTTTGATTTTTTTTCTCTCTTTGTTTTCCAATAATACTTTCGGGTTCCAAAGAGGGTAATGAAAGAAGAGTAACCGACTCAAAGGGTTTTCAAAAGGTTAATGGTGTTTGGGTAGCGAGAATGAAAGCCTTCGTCATCCCAACCGGAGAATATTTGAAAATATATGGAGGATCAAACATAGTACCTTCTGACGGCATCTGCATTGACAGCCGTTTTGGGGTCATTTCCTTCGATGTCCCCCAGGTATAACGCTCTTTTTGGTAGCAATTTCCTTATGATGTATGTACCTTTCCAGTTTGTGGCGAACTTTCCTTTCGCTTCTTCGTGGTGAGGGAGGATACGTCTTAAAACAAGTTGCCCTACTTTGAAGTCCCTAGGTCGCACTTTCTTGTTGTAAGCGCGGGCCATTCTTTGCTGGTATAATTTTCCGTGGCACACTGCGGCCATTCTTTTCTCATCAATCAAAGTTAATTTCTCCAGTCGGATCTTGACCCACTCATTGTCCTCAATTTCTGCTTCGACAATAATCTGAAGGGAAGGAATTTCGACTTCTGCGGGTATTACGACTTCAGTGTCGTAAACCAATAGGTAAGGGGTAGTTCCAACCGATGTGTGCACGGTCGTGCGATATTCCAATAATGCAAAAGGTAGCTTTTCATGCCATTTCCTAGATGTTTGAATCATTTGCTGAGAATTTCTTGATGTTTTTGTTTGCTGTTCAACGGCGCCATTGGCTTTGGGCCGGTAAGGGGTCGAGTTGCGGTGTGTTATCTGGAACTGTTCACATACCTCCCTCATCAAGTTACTGTTTAAATTTGCGGCATTGTTGGTAATGATAGTTTTTGGGATACCAAAACGACAGATGATATTAGCATGCACGAAATCCACCACCACTTTCTTAGTGACAACTTTGAACATGACGACCTCAACCCATTTCGTGAAATAGTCGATAGCAAATAAAATGAATCTGTGCCCGTTTGAGGCCCTTGGCTGGATTGAGTCACCATGCATTTGACACTTATGGCACTTCCGGACGAAACCAAAACAATCTTTCTCCATGGTCATCCAATAACATCCAGCCCGCAAGATTTTCTTGTGAGGACGTACCCATTCATGTAGGGACCGCATACTCCTGAATGGACCTCGCTCATGATGCTTTCGGCTTCTTTGGCTTCTACACATCTTAACAGATTTAGATCAAGAGTCCTTTTATACAGTATTTCCCCACTTAGGAAGAAACTGCTGGCGAGCCCTCGGATGGTTCTCTTTTGGTCTCTGTTGGCCTGCTCTGGATATTCTCGTCTTCAAAAATATTTTACTGTCATGATACCATGGTTAGACATCGGGTTCTACTTCAACTGTGTTGCAATAACCATATCTTCCCTTGATTTGTATCTACAATGGGTCTATGCGAACATTACCCAGATAGGGCAGCATTGCAGCTAGGGTGGCCAATGCATCGGCTAACTCATTCTGACACCGAGGAATATATCTGAACTCGACGGCTTTGAATCGCTTACTAAGATTCTCCACATGCTCTCTATAGGGAAGGAGTTTAACATCTCGAGTTTCCCACTCTCCCTGAGCCTGCTTAATGATCAAATCGGAGTCCCCCATGATCAACAACTCTTCTACATCCATGTCAATGGCCATGTTCATGCCCATTGTACAAGCTTCATATTCAGCAGTATTGTTTGTGCAGAAGAAACGGAGGGGGGCCGTGGCAGGGTAGTGTTGTCCTGTTGGTGAAATCAAAATTTCCCCTATCCCAATACCTTTCGCATTGGCTGCTCCATCAAAGAACGTTTTCCAGGTGTCAGCGCCTTCCGAGATTACTTCGACGGAGCTGATTTCTTCTTCCGAAAAATAAGTGGTCAAGGGTTGGTATTCATCATCAACCGGATTTTCAGCTAGATGATCGACCAATGCTTGAGCTTTCATAGTTGTGCGAGTGTCATAGACAATATCAAATTCTGTGAGCAAGATTTGCCATTTTGCTAATCTCCGTGTGGGCATTGGCTTTTGGAATATGTACTTCAAAGGATCCAGCCTCGTGATGAGGTAGATGGTATAAGCCAATAAATAATGTCGGAGCTTCTGAGCAACCCAAGTTAGAGCGCAGCAAGTCCTTTCTAACTTAGAATACTTGGCCTTGTAGCTTGTGAACTTCTTGCTTAAGTAATAAATGGCCTGCTCTTTCTTCCCGGTTGTATTGTGTTGCCCGAGAACACACCCAAAGGAATTTTCTAGCACCGTGAGTTATAGGAACAGAGGTCTCCCCGGTTCTGGTGGGACTAACACTGGAGGATTTGACAGATATTCTTTGATCTTGTCGCAAGCATCCTGGCACTCGTCTGTCCATTTGATGGCTACATCTTTTTTCAACAACTTGAATATAGGCTCGCATGTGGATGTCAACTGAGCGATGAACCTGCTGATGTAATTCAACCTACCCAGTAGACTCATGACTTCCTTCTTGGTTCTTAGGGGTGGGAGATCCCGAATAGATTTTATCTTTGTCGGGTCCAACTCAATGCCCCGTCGACCGACTATAAATCCCAGTAACTTTCCGGATGGAACTCCGAAAGCGCATTGGCTGGGTTTAATTTCAAATCATATTTGTGCAGGCGTTCGAAGAATTTCCTCAAATGCTGCACGTGGTCACTTTGGGTCCTGGATTTAATGATCACATCATTCACGTACACCTCGATCTCCTGGTGCATCATGTCGTGTAATATGCCGGTCATGGCCCTCATATAAGTTGCCCCAGCATTCTTTAAACTAAATGGCATGACCCGGTAACAGTATGTTCCCCAGGGTGTAGTGAAGGTTGTCTTTTCTGCATCCTCTTCATCCATCAACACCTGGTGATATCCGGCATAGCAATCGACAAAAGATTGTACCTTGTGTTTGGCACAATTGTCAACTAGGATATGCATGTTTGATAGTGGAAAATTATCTTTGGGACTTGCTTTATTCAGATCTTAGTAGTCGACACATACTCAGACCTTTCCGTCCTTTTTAGGCACCGGAACCACATTGGCCAGCCAGGTGGTGTATTGGACCACTCGGATTACTCCAACCTTTATTTGTTTAGCGACCTCTTCTTTGATCTTGTCACTCATGTATGTTTTAAATCTCCTCTGCTTTTGTTGGACAGGTGGATGATCAGGGTATGTTGGCAATTTGTGTACCACCAAGTCCATACTTAGTCCGGGCATGTCGTCGTAGGTCCAAGCAAACACGTCTATGAATTCAAATAGGAGTTGAATCAAGGCATCCCTAGTCCTTTCATCCGTGTGGACGCTTATCATGGTTTCTCGAATCTCCTCTTCATTTCCCAAGTTAACGGGTTCCGTTTCGTTTAAGTTTGGCTTAGGCTTATTCTCGAACTATTCCAATTCTCGATTTATTTCCCTAAAAGCCTCTTCTTCATCATATTCCGGTTCTTGATTCATTATTTCGAGGTTAGACGGTGTATTGAGATCAGATCATGATGTCCGCAAGCATGTCATATTTTTAAAGGTCGCATTATTAGGACTGAAAAAAATAAGAAAAGTAAACAAAAATTAGAAAGAATAATAGACGATGAAATTTTGATTTCATTTCATTGAATTTGAACATAGGAGGGGTTACATCGGAATTTAAAAGGAAAGTAATTAAAAACACTTGAGTTACACCCTGAAATAACTCATAGTGCAGGACGGATGGAAAAAGCTGAACTACCGGGACTCCCGCCTGACGGGGAATGGAGTAGCCTTCCAATTTTGCAACTTGGTGTCAGGCCCCATATACTGCACTTCGGCAGTGCTGGAGCTTTCTCCTGGTTGAACCATATGGGCCTCATACAACATCTATCACATTGCTCCGCATATTTCTTCGATTTCTTCAGCCGTGAAAGCCTCTTCCTCTTCCACCACATATTTTGGCTTGACAAATGATGCGGTGGTGTGTGGGATCGGTTGAGGAAATACCCAACCATTTTTCTTACGTTGGTCAGCCCATTGTTCATCGTCGGGAGTATCTTGAAACCCTATGCCAAAGAACTTTTTATTGGTAGGCAAAGTGATGGGTTCTGTAATGACTTGCAAGGACACCCTGAGCCCTTTTCCAGGTGTGTAATCATGTTTAATCATGTCGTTGGCGACCATAATTGATGTGTTTGATAGGAAGGGTTGAGGGCACGGGGTTCCTTCCTCATGCTGGTCCGCAACCACAATCTCGAAAGCCTAGTAGACTATGTGCTCGCTTCCCTCTCTTGCTTCCAGGCATGGGGCTGATGGGTCCCTGTAAATAGATTGCTCGTCTTCTCCATGGACCAAAATTTCCTGGTCTTCATATTCGAACTTAACCATCTGGTGGAGAGTAGATGGCACTGCCCCTGCTGCATTGATCCAAGGTCTTCCCGGGAGATAATTGTTGGAAGTATCCATATCCATGACCTGGAATGTCACTTCAAAATCGACAGGGCCGATTGTCAAGACCAAATCAATCCCCCCGATCGTGTCTCTCTTGATACCATCGAATGCGCGGACGCACACATTGTTGGGCCTAATTCTCTCATTGCTGATCTCCATTCCTTGTAGGGTCGAGAGAGGGCAAATATCAACCCCAGATCCACCGTCCATCATAACTCTTTTCACATAGTAATCTTCACTTTTAACAGTTAGGTGGAGATCTTTGTTGTGGGCCACCCCTTCCGGGGGCAAGTCATTCTTGCTAAATGAGATCCGGTTGACTTCAAAAAATCGCTCTCCCATTCTTTCCATTTGCTCAACCGTGGTCTCGACCGGAACATATGCTTTGTTAAGTGTTTTGATCAGGATTTTCTGATGCTCGTTTGAATTTATCAGCAAGGATAGAAGTGAGACCTGAGTGGGGGACTTTCTGAGCTGCTCAATTATGGCACTAATCGGCTTTTTAGGCAGAAAGCATTTCTGCTTGCTTTTGTTCAGTTCTTCCAGGTTGAGGTCTTTCTCGGATGAGTTTATATCACCTATTTCCCAAGTAATTTCTTTTCCTTTGTACATCACCATTGTTTTGTTGTAATTCCAGGGGACGGCAATAGTATTCTTCATGGGAGTCTGTGACGCGCGACTAATAACCACAGGCTCATTCAGCCTTCGTGAAATTATTTGCCCCCCCGCCACATACATCCCTTTTGGAATGTACATTTTTGGGCCGTTCATTATTGCCTTGTTGAATTGTAACCTCCTGGGAGGGCTCAACATATTTTGTTCCTTCCTGGGTGGCTTGGAGATGTAAAGAACATCGTCTTCAGAGGGTCCCCTATTTGTCTCGGCCTCAGCCTTCTCGATGACCTAGGGGACGGGGTTACTCTTCTTCATCTCTTTGACTGGTTTGGGTGCCGCCTTGGGCTTCCTTTCCACATCTGCGATGGCGATGATGGCCTTTAGAGCTGGATCAAAATCCTGGTCCTTGCAAATCATGCCGATGACGGGCCCATGATTGTGAGTGGGTAATGGATTAATTGTAACATTGGGAGCTTTTTCGTCCCTTAACACCACTTTATTTTGTTCTATAAGGCTTTCCATGGCTCTTTTAAGGGAGCACTCCTCCGTATCATGCCCTCCTGCTCCAGAATGGTAGGCACAATTGGTTCCCGGCTTGTATGATGCTGATGTTGGGTTTTTCCTAGTCGGAGGTACGGGTTGTAGAAGCCCCATATGGACTAATTTTGGGAAGAGGCTTGAATACGGCTCCTCGATAGGAGTGAAATTGGGTTTCCTTGGTGGTTCACGAGGGTAGGTGTTGTATGGGTAGTTTTGGGGAGGGCGTGGATTATATGGAGCTGGGGGGAGGATAGTTGTTTCTCGGAGGTGGAGCTTTATTCTGATTGTATTGTTGTTGCAGCCTGGGATGTGGCTGAGCGTTCATTATCGCATAGGGAAAAGGGGGCGTAGCATCAGCTATATCTTGGTGAGGATAGTAATGTTGGGAAGCTTTGGGAAATGGATGTGGGTATTGTCGAGGCTTCATGACATCGGAAACCATCATGGCCCCTTCTTCTTTCTTTTTTCTGTTGGCTGCACTTCCGGATCCGCTTTGGGTGGCTTGAGAGGTTTCTCTTATGGAAGATTGGCTCAGGATACGACCAGTTTTTAGACCATTCTCCACCATTTCTCCAATTTTGATTGCTTCCGCTAATGGTTTGCCCATGGCGGACATCATATTTTGGAAGTAATCAGCTTCCTGTGCTTGTAGAAAGACACTGACCATTTCAACCTCATCCATCGGAGGTTTGACCCTGGAGGCCTGCTCGCACCATTTGATGGCGTATTCTCTGAAACTTTCTAAGGATTTCTTTTCGAGATTGGATACAGAGTTCCTATCGGGAGCGATGTCCACATTGTATTGGAATTGCCGGACAAAGTCCCATGCCAGGTCGTCCCATATGTGCCAACGGGATATATCCTGGTCCATGTACCATTCTGATGCAATCCCCGTCAAGCTTTCTCCAAAATGTGCCACGAGAAGTTCCTCCTTCCCACCTGCTCCCCTGAGCTGGTTGCAGTACCTTTTCAGATGGGCTATGGGGTCCCCATGTCCGTCATATTTTTCGAACTTGGGGGTTTTAAACCCAAGAGGCAAGTGGATGTGCGGGAACATGAACAAGTCTGCATAGGAGACATTTTTCTGCCCGCTCAGCCCCTATATATTCTTGAGGCTCTGTTCAATACTCTTCATTTTTCGAGTTATTTCTTCGTGCTCGAGGCTTTTCTTATCTTGTCCCAAAGTGACCTCAGGTTGAGGTTGTTGGGGGTATGCATTAGTGGTATCCTGATAGACGGATGGTGTTTGGAATGTGAATGCTGGCGGCTCGAAACTTGGCCCAGAGATAGTTGGTGGAGCCGTGGCGGAGATTGGTGGTGCAGTGAAGATGTTGGAAGACACACCAGAAAACAGGGCCTGGGGGCGAACCTCAGAAGGCCTTCCGGCAAAGTGAGCCGACATAGTTGGATATCCAAACGGCGTGGCTGGGTAGCTTATGGGGATGTTGGATGTCCCGCCTACACTGGGAATTATCTCTGGGAAACCCGTGATGGTACTAAGTGGTTCACTACCATTGGACCATACGTCCCACATTTCCAGCATGCGGCAACGCAGAGTCCTGTTTTCTTCAGCTGTTGGTGACTCAGATGTTAGGATGACCGGATTTAGGTCTTCTACGGAAAAGTTGACGATTGGGAAGTGACTTTCAGACATCATTTCTATGCTCCCTTTTCATCTAGTGAAGTAAGGATGGGAAACCAGGTTACCGCAAAACCAACCACCTAAAAATACCTTTAAGATCGAACCAACAAAATGTTAGGTTGAAACATTTATCACATAGGCAGTCGCACGTTTGAGGTATGCAATGCACCTAGGCAATTCAATGCTTTTCTATATGCCTTTGCAACAGTTGTGTATTTCATCCCGGCTTTATTTCGGGTTTTGAACCTTTCTTTCCTTTGTTATTATTTCCACTCTTTTATTCCTCTCTTGATTTCCTTTCTTGTGGTTATGATCGAATCCTATGTGGATTGCCTACGTATCACGACACCGCGTGAATCAGATCATCATGCAGTTCATGAAATAGATACCAAAGGACATAAACATTTTCAAATTTTCATTTCATTAGGAAAAAACTTCCAGTTTTCATTCATTACAAAAGACTCCAACATATTTTCTTGGAATTTTTAAAGAAACTACAAAGACTTAAAGTAGACTCAAACAGGAAAATGAAATACATACTCGAAAAGGAAATCAAGAATACATAAGTGCTTCTACTGCTCCAGGGTCCCGCGGGACATCATTCGGTCTTTCCACGGGCCTACGTACCAAACCTTGCTGGAGGCGATGTAGGTCGTCCATTATCTTGTGGACGAATATCATTACTGCCGAGAAGAAGGTGGTCTGAGTCATATCTTCACACTCTAGGCATTTTGTGACAATATAGTCCGTAATTTCTCTGACCCTTTGCCTGATAATGCCCTTTTCCTGGAGTAAGCGCTCGATCTGTTGAGACCTAGCCTCTAGAACCTGGGTGCCCTTATGACTCTTTTCTTGCAATTGTTGCAAACCTTCCTCCAACTGAGCCATCATGGTATAGCATTGTTCTCTGTCTGCCTTGAACCTTTTTGCCTATTTGGCCATTTCGTTCTCGAGGATGGCCACCTTTTCCTTCAAGCCTATGACTTCTTGGTCATATTTCCTTTTCAGTCCATGGACAAACTCTGTTCTTTCCTCTGCACTTCTTGTTAATCTTTCCCGAACTCCGGCCAGTTCTTCTTCATCTTTGTCTAGATCATCCCCATAGATGCACACCTTATGCCTCAGACTGTTGATAAGCCTTTCATCAGTTTTGCTTCTCTCTGGGTTCTCAACAGCTGTTTTTAATTCATGTATCTTGGCCCGGAGAACTTCATTTTCTTGGGTTAACCTATTTTTCTCCCCTTCAATTGTGGCAGTTTGTAGAATATTTTCACATTTGATTTCCCTGATCTGGGCTTCCAACTTGCTTATGGTAGCTTGGTAGCTATTTTCCTTTTCTAACCAAGCCTAGTGCTCTTGTGTTTGCTTGGTGAATTGTTGCACGTGGGGTGTCTTTGCGGGTCGTTCTTGCTCTTGATGCTCTCTGCCTCTTATGCCATACCAAGAAGTGTAGGCGGGCTCTAATTCCCCCTTAGATAAATTTCTTACCCGAGTTTGAGGTTCTAAAAACCTACACTCGTTTTAGATTCGACGGACCCCGCCTTCAGGAAATGCAGCTCTCGGGCATAACTCAATGCCTTGTTGGCTTAAGTCCTCGTCATGGGGAACACCCTATTGCCTTCCCAACTAGCATAAGACTCGGTGTGGGGCATATGGTTGAATGCTTCGCAGGCCCATTAAAAGGAGATAGCAAACCTCAGCAGACATATTGATAACCTCGCTGACAGGGAGCCACCCGAACGTCCACTCGATTTGGTTGGTAGTCAATGAACTCAAGTATGAGTGCCAGGCTTCTGTACCCTCAGGAAATTTGTGGCCTTTTACCCGAGTACCATGTTCCTCGATGCAATTCAAACCGGTTAAGCCGTAGTTCATGTAGCCTGGGCGGTGACAGAGGTTCTCGATCAACCAGATTTGTAGAAGTAGGTTGCATCCCTTAAAGAACTTTCCCCCAGATTGGAAAACTGTTAGAGCACGGTAAATCTCGGCTAAGACCATCGGTATAAGTGTGCCATTGGATTTTTTCATCATGAAATCTGCCATTCCCACAAGCCCGATATCTATGCATCCATCACTTCTCGGGTAAATCAAGGTACCCAAGAATGCTACCACAAAAGCTAGCCCCATGCGGGCTTCCCATTTAGCCTGATCTTTGTGAGTTAGACCTGTGTTGTTAGCCTCATAACCTCGGGGATATCCATAACATTTATAAAGAAAATAGAAAGTGCAGAAACCATCGGACAGGTGTGGGTCTTGGATGTCCCGACTAATGCTCAACAGATCCAAGAACTTATGTGGAGTCACCGCCCTGGGTGCCACTAGGTACCGACTTCTAAGCTTGTCATTGAGACCAGCATACCCTGCTATTTCCTCTAGTGTGGGTGTCAATTCAAAGTCTGAAAAGTGGAACACGTTGTGGGCGGGATCCCAAAATGGTACTAGAGCCTCGACGATGTCCAATCTCGGCTTGATTTTTAGAAGACCAGTAAGTCCGCCTAAAGCTTTCATAGTAGAATTTCTACTAGCTTCCCCCAAGTCGCTCCACCACATATGGAGTCCTAAAGGAATTTCCTCGACGGCCCTGAAGGGAATGTTTTCAACTGTATTCATCCTGCACATTCGTTTTGATTAAAACCACAAAAATTTTGAAAAGTGTTATTTTTGCACAGGGTTTTGTAAAGGACCATTTTTGCGAGTACGACCCTTTGATACTTCGGGTAGGAAGTTTTTAAGGCTGTGTTTGCAAATTAGGTTGAAATTTAAAGGCAAACCACAGGCGGCCACTTTTGCAAAAATGGCCTTCTGGTGCCCCACTTGGGCAATCAGGCTATAATGGCATCGCCTAATTTTATTTAGGACCATATCCTTTGATTTTGAAAAATAGAGTTGGACCCGATGAAGGTTGCCTACGTATCCCACACCGGTGAGAATCAAACAATGCGTAGTTCAGGAAAATCTTGACTGATTAAAATATACACCTACTCATTTTGTTTTGGAATATTATTTTTCAGAAATTTTGGCAGAGTTTCGGGATAAATACGAGGATTTTCAAAACAAGGTGAATTTTCTATTCTACCTCACTCTTGGTTTTTCTGTTCGTTTTTTTTATCCGGTCAATACACAAGCTAAAACAAATAAATACATACGTAGCAGGTAAGATGCATTAGGGTAGTCTTTTATTTTTTGGGTACACCTGTCCTAGACGGACCCAACCCCTGTGTTGAGTCC
>ML370428.1:23468-33602 GCA_005239525.1 Nicotiana knightiana | reverse complement strand
GAAATCACATATCCTTAAAACCACATTATAAGTTTAATTGTTATCCAATTTTAAGGGTAAACATTATTAATTTAGAATTTAGTAACTTAAAAGACTAAAATCCCCAAATAGATAAGTTTCAAATTTTTGCGTCGCCTCTGAATTCCAATAAACGTAATTTGAACAAGCATGGACACACTGTACAAAGGGACCTCGACTACTTGTATAGTATTTTCATATACTTATATAAATCTTATACTATATTCTTTAGTAAAGCTTCTTGAACGACCACCTGATATATAGTTGCTTATGCAAATGCAAGCTCAACAATGCGGGCTTGTATTCCAATAATGCATTACGGCAAGGGAAGGCAAGAAAATCATGGTATATTGGTATGGTCAAAAAGTTGATAAAAGAGCTAAAAATGTCGTTACATTGAATGAATAATTCGGTCTTTTGATAATCCTACCTTACTGATAACACTTCTTTAGTTATGGTTAGTTTATTTCTTTGTTGGAATATCCAAGAAAAATTTTCAGTGGTCGATCAAACTATCAGAATTCTAATCATAATGATAGATATCCAAACGTTCACCAGGGGCGGCGCAACGGGATTGGTGGCCTAAAGCCAAACCTTGATTAGAGGCTTTCATTTTTTTAACAAAACTTCGTATATAGTTTTCTTTGAAGTTTATTTATCTAGTTTTTTGAAATGTAAAGTTATTAAGTAATAGTTTTGTTTATAATTAAATTTTTGTAATAAATTTTTCAATTTATAATATGTATAGATAATTCATTTAATTTATCATGGGATATTGCTGATCTTAAGTAAAATTTTATCAATTTTAACTTTTAAAAAAAATCTTTCTGTATATGCAACTAGTATAAAAATTGTTAAGATTATTTTATAAGCAACATATGCGTTTGTAAAAGAATCAAGTCTTATTATATTGTCACGACCCAAAATACAACTAATCGTGATGACACCTAACCAACTATCCAGATAAGCCAATTAACAACTATCCAATTTAATAAGACTTATTGAGAGAAGAAATGATAATAGAACTATTTAATACAAGAATTTTTCCAAGGACTGGTAATACAAATCATGAGCTTCTAAGATTAGAATTTACAAAGCTGGTATGAAATAATACATCATCTGTTCGAAATATACATAAACAGATTTTTAATAATCTAAGGCTTCCATGAATAAGAGGCAGCTACCACTGGAATGCAGGTACATCTTCAAATCCAGCTCCCATCGAACAAGACAACATCACCAGCCAACATCTGCACGCAAGGTGCAAAAGTGTGGTATGAGTACAACCGACCCCATGTACTCAATAAGTAACAAACCTAACCTTAGGTTGAAAGTAGTGACGAACTAGAACAAAGTTCGGGTCCAACACCAATAGCCAACAATAGTTCATAACAAACGTAAAGCACGTAATAAAGGAAGTAATCGAGAGATGAAATGCTCAACTTATTCATGGTTTCCCAAAAAAATAGTTCTGCCTTCCAAGTATCTCAGTGAAAACCCAAACCTTTTACCGAAATCATCGAAAAATATGAGTAAGTTTGAAAACAGTATTTTTTTCCCAAAAATTCTTTCAACAATAAATAAGATGTTCCATTTTTTCTTTCCAGATAGCCAATGTAACA
The DNA here is from genome assembly GCA_005239525.1 of Nicotiana knightiana. NCBI lineage: Eukaryota > Viridiplantae > Streptophyta > Magnoliopsida > Solanales > Solanaceae > Nicotiana > Nicotiana knightiana. The sequence goes on along the minus strand of ML370428.1, from coordinate 31,962 downwards.
TATATCACTATGCCCATATGTCAACATGTGTGATAAGTCATGAATGACGTGATACCGCACAACATGAGGAAAATACATCTCTATGCCTGTATGTCAAGTGTGCATATCAAATGCGACACAACTCAGTGATAAATCCACATGCATACTCTCAGAGTATCAATTCACTCAGTCCTCCCATTCACTCGGTCCTTCCAGTCACTCAGTCCTCCCAGCCACTAAGTCCTCACAATCACTCAGCACTCGGCACTAGACACTCGCACTCAGTAGGTATCTGCGCTCACTAGGGATGTGGACAGACTCCAGAGAGGCTCCTTCAACACAAGCGCTATATCAAGCCAATCATGGCATAAAATCAATGAAACATGCTGCAACATGCAGCCCGATCCCATAAATATCCTCTTAATCAGACCCTCAGCCTCACTCAGTCATCTATTTCTCCAGTCTCTCGAGCTCTCAATGACACGAACAATCAGCCCAAAAATAATGATGTGATGAATCAATAAATGGTAACAGAGACTGAGATATGATATGAATATGAATGCGTATGACCGAGTATGTAATGCAATTAAAGAAGACAGCTCAACATCAGAAATGACCTCGGTGAGTCTCAACAGAATAAACATGTAGCCTAAACATAGTTTCTAACATGGATCACAACTCAAAAGCTCAGGTACTTGGAAATTTCATGGAATAAAATGAAAACCAAGTGTAGAACACTTACTTCAATCCCTGTGATGAAGATTACTCCAAAAATTGCCTCAATCCGAGTCCCAAATCTGCAAATATGATAAAAGAACCAAATCCTCGATTTATAGCATTCTGCCCAGCATTTTTGCACCTGCGGCACATTAGCCGCTTCTGCAGCATCGCTTTTGCGACCAAAAATATGCTTTTGCAGAGAAACACTAGAGGTCTGACTTTGCACCTGCAGTAGAAACTCCACTGCTGCGCACACGCAGGTGTGAGTCCAAATTGCGCTCCTGCGCTGACGTTCGCTTCTACGCCCTTTCACACCGCATCTATGCTTTCGCAGATGCGAATGACCCTCCGCTTCTGCGGACTTTTGCTCCTAGAAACACCACCGCTCCTGCGACTCCTTTTTCACTTCTGAGACCATCGCACCTGCGAAAACAGCCGCATGTGTGGTCATACCAGAACCAGCAACAACCAGCAATGAAAACATGAAGAAAAAATTATCCGAAATCAATCCGTAACACGCCCGAGCCCCTCGAGACCCCGACCAAGTATGCCAACAAGTCCCATAACATAACACAGACCTACTCCAGGCCTCAAAACACACATAACAACATCAAAATGACGAATCACATCTAAATTCAAACTTGATGAACTTTGAACTTTTCAACTTCAGTATTAGTACTAGGATGGGTGACCCACTGGGAAGTCCTCGTGTTGCATCCCTAAGAAAAAGTCCTTTATAACTTAGAATATTCTCTCTCTTCTCTCTCTAAAAAAGGGCTATCTAACGGCTAACTCCCAGCGAGTAACACCCACACTCCTCCTCCATGGATCCACCGGACGGCGCCCCACCGATGCGTCTGGGTGGCCAAAACAACACTCATCAACCAACAAAGCAGATTACTGAAATAGCTGGAAAAAAAACCGCTTATGCAGACAAGATTTCATCCTCCAAACAATTCTCAGAACCCCCAAATCAACATGCAAGGGAATCAGTCATCGCAACTCACACTACTCACAATGGGACGCCGACGATATTATTCAAGGTGTCGGACTATTATGGAATCATGGCTGAAGAATGTCCATATGGTCTTGTACAAGAGAGTAATCGAAATAGAGGGACATCAAATGTGGCTTCAGAGGTGGTCACCGGAATTCAAGCCAGAAAAAGTACCTTCTAGTGGCACCGATATGGATATTGTTACCTGGTCTCCCCTTTCATACGCATACATGGCATTATGTTAAGCAAGTGGTCAGTGTCGTCGGAACATCATTGGAAATGGACCTAGCAACGCATTGAAAAACTAGACCTAGTATGGCTAAGGTCTGAATTGAAATTGATTTGATAAAACAACAACATGAACCTGTTATGTTGGGAAAGTCTTTGAGAATGCCCCCCAAAAAGGTTTTATACAAAAACTTGAATATGAAGGGGTTACTAAATATTTTAAACATTGTAGGAAACTTGGTCATAACCTGATGAATTGTAGAGTGTTAGAAAAGAAGCGAGAAATGGAAAAGAAAGAACAAGAAGAAAAAATGGACAAGGAAGGGAGTGAAGAAGCTGGGAACAAAGAGGAAAAATCTGTTGCTAAAGAGGTTGAAGTAGGGGAAGTTGTTAGTTCAAATGAAATACAGATGTCTCAGACGAAACAGGGGCAAGGCAGGAAACATAACAAACATATTATGGGCAATAAGGATAGCATCACTGAAGGTCAAACATGTCAAGTAGTCCAGCAACAAGAAGAATCAGTCCTTGATGAGAATATAAAAGAAGCCCTGAAAAAACCACAAAGTATCAAGAGTAGAACTACCAAAAAGAACAAGGTTAGAAGACATAAGAGAATTCTGAAAAAGAAGTCTAAGGTTACTTTAAAACATGTCAAGTATTCCAGCAATTCCAAAAGCAAAACTGTCACTGTTCCTAATGAGGAAAACCAGCAAGATGGCAACAATTAAATGAGCATGTTGATGGAGTTTAACAGATGTGAAAATAGAGATGAAGGGAGCAATAAGGTGACTAAGAATGAATGTCCTAATGTTAATGAATAATCTGTCCTTGAATCTAGTAATGTTGATATCGTTAAAACAACCAAGGATCCTGATTGGCAAAGATATGTCAATGAGTCAACTAGCATTCCATCAGAAATCAAAAACCTACCTAGAATCTGCCTTGAAGTCGATATGACCCCATGAAAGCAACAGTCTAATAGTGAGACTGGACCAATGAGGAAGGAGACCCACCAACACTTTGAAATTACATCCCCCAATAGAGTGACTGTAATGATACTTGAACACAAGATACAGATAGAGCAAGACAAAGATGATGGAGAGGGCTTCTCTCATGTGATCAAACGTAGAAATCAGAACAAAAAGAAGGAAAAGAAGAAAAAACATAATGCCAATGCACCTCCAAGGGAGGTAGATCAAACTGAATTTCCCTCATTGTTTCCATGATAAGAGCCATATTTTGGAATATTAGAGGAGTTAACACTAAAAAAGCCATGCCTAGGCTAAAAAAACTTGTCAACATCAACAAAGTAGATTTCATAGCTCTCATGAAACCGTTTTCCAGTATGAACAAGATTGATAAATACATGAAGTTTCTTAGGCTTAAGCATTGTATATCCAACACCAATGGGAAAATTTGGCTCATGTGGTCTGGAAACTTTCAATCAAGTGTGGTTACTGTGGATGATCAACAAATCACTATCAAAATGCAAAATGGGGTGGATGCTACGAGTATGTACATCATCGCAGTTTATGCAAAATGTAAGGCTAATGAAAGAAAATATCTCTGGTGTAGCTTAGAAGACACACATATGATGATTGATGGACCATGGTGCATTGGAGGAGACTTCAATGTTATTCTTGACCCGAATGAGAAACAGGGAGCTCGACCTCACAGAATGTACAAAAGTTTTGAGTTCAGTTCGTGCATGAACAATTGTGAAGTTAAAGATTTGGGCTATGTTGGTCCTAAGTTCACTTGGTGCAATAACTGGGGGGCTAGAAGAAGAATTTGGAAGAGGCTTGATAGAATCTTTGTTAATGACTCATGGTGCCAACTTATTCAAAATAATGTCGTCAACATCTTCCAAGAACTGGTTCTGACTATAGACCTTTACTTCTCGAGTGCTATAAAAAGAACAATAATGGTATTAAATATTTCAAATTCCTTGACTTTTGGGTGGAACAACCATCCTTCATGAACCTGGTGGAAGAAGTGCGGGCCTCTGACATAAGTGGGAACGCCTTGTGGAAACTTCAACAGAAACTAAAAAAGCTCAGAAAAAGACTTAATCAATGGTCTAAAGAGGAGATTGGTAATGTTTATGACCATGTTCAACAATGGGAAGCCAGAATGAATGTCCTTGAGGAACTTGATCTGCAGAACAATACTGATTTATCCAGAGAAGATCTGAATAAAGGGCAAGCTGAATACATTAGATGGATGACTATGCCAGATTCTATTTTAAAACAGAAAGCAAACATCAAGTGGTTTGAAGAAGGTGAATCTAACACAAAGTATTTTCATAGTCTAATCAAGGAAAAAAGAAGAAGACTACAGCTTCACAAGATCAAGGATCATAGAGACATATGGGTGGAAGGTGATGATAACATTGCAAAAGCTACCATTAGACACTTCCACAAATGATTCAACATCAAGAATCAATTCAATGATACTGAAATCCTTGAATGCATTCCAAAGATAATCACTGATGAAGATAATACAATCCTTACTGTCATTCCAAATACTGAGGAAATCAGAGATGTTGTCTTTGATATGGGCGCTAATAGTGCAGCAGGTCCTGATGGATTTAATGACACCTTTTTTCAGAAATGCTGGGACATAATCAAAGATGATATCACTGACTTTGTTCAAGAAATTTTCAATGGAAAGAGACTGACCAAATTTTTCTCACACATGTCTTGTTCTACTTCCTAAAGTAGAGTCACCCAGCAATTTTTCAGAGCTTAGACCTATTAGCCTAAGCAACTTCACTGCAAAGATCATATCCAAAATCCTTTCTAGAAGGCTAAATCATATGCTTCACAAACTCATCTCAAATACCAAAGTGGTTTCGTCAAAGGAAGATCCATTACTGAAAACATATTGCTTGCACAAGAGATTACCCAGAACATCAAACATGAAAACTGTGGAGCTAATGTTATTATCAAATTATATATGGAGAAAGGATATGACAGAATGTCTTGGAGCTTTATCATGTCGATTTTGAGGAAATATGGTTTCTCTGAGGAATGGATTGACATCATTTAAGGGTTGGTCAATGAAGTCTGGTACTCTATTATTATTAATCGTAATAGGAAAGGTTTCTTTACTTCCTCTCATGGTCTGAAACAGGGATATCCTCTCTCTCCTTCTTTGTTTATCATTAGTGCTGAAGTGCTGACCAGATCCTTGAGTAACCTCTACGATTGTGAAAATTTCACGCCTTTCAGCATGAACAATAGATGTCCAAAGATCAATAGAATTAGGCTAGAATCAGGGTTCATGGATAAAAAGTTTCCTTTCAATTACTTGTGGTTCCCTATCTATCATGGAAGAAAAAACATTGCCATTTTGAAGGAATGTTCGCTAAGATTGTTAAAAGGCTCAATGGATGGCAAGGTAAGATTTTGTCTCCAGGGGGAGAAAATCACTCTGATCAAGAATGTCCTGCAATCACTTCCCACTTACACTCTGTCTGCTATGAACCCCCCCCCCCCAAAGGTACAGTTACTCTCATGGAAAAACACTTTGCCAACTTCTTCTGGGGATCTACCAATAGGACAAACAAATATCACTGGAGTTCTTGGCACAATATGTATCTTCCCAAAGATGAAGCTGGCATTGGAATAAGGTAGATGCAAGATGTGATCGAAACTTTTAGTATTAAAAGATGGTGAAGGTTTAGAACGCAGAATTCTCTATGGGCCACCTTTCTCAGAGCCAAATATTGTAAAATATCTCACCTGGTGAGTAAAATCCTTACCTCGGCAGATTCTCACAGTTGGAAAAACCTTTTGAAGACCAGGAGCAAAGTGTAAATACACATTAAATGGAACATTCAAAATGGTTCATCTAGCTTCTGGTAGGATAATTGGACTGGTGAAGGACCGCTAGCTCACCAGGCTCAAGGTATCAGAAAATCGGCCAAAACCCAAGTTAAGGAATTCCACCTAAATGGGCAATGGGACATCAACAGGTTAAACTAGGTTCTTCCTTCTCATATCACTAATATCATTTGTAAAATTGATATAAGTAAGGATACGGAAGATGACTTCCTTATTTGGACCTTATCGGATGATGAAAAATTTTCAAACAAATCTGCTTGGCATCTAATTAGATCAAAAAAACAGAAAAACTTTTTTTAAAAGAAAGTTTGGCATTACTCAGTTCCTTCTAAAATGTATTTCCTAACTTGGAGAATTATGAAAAGGAAATCTCTTTTTGATGACATGATTAGTAGGTTTGGTACTAACATAGCTTCGAGATGTTCTTGTTGTAGTGTCCCATAGGTGGAATCTATGCAACATGATTTTTTGGAAAGTGAAGTTGCGATGCACATATGGAAGGAAATAGGCAGCCCACTGGGAATTATTCATCCAAAAGCCCCTGTTTCGGTGGTTTTCAAGAATTGGTGGGATGCAAAAACAAAGAATAAAATCCATGGCCTGATTCTACAAGCTGCACCAACTATTATATGCTAGAAAATTTGGAAACAAAGAAGCTCATGTAGATATAGCACGCAAAAGAAATTCCAACTCAATGTCATGAAACGACAAATTATATGGAACATCAACTCCATAATATCCAAATTTATGCCAAATGGAGAGGTCCAACAACACTGGCCTACCCTATGCTGCATAATTGAAATGCTGAAGCATGTCCAAACATGGAGGACAATTCAATGGCATCCTCCGCTATATGGGAATGTCAAAGTTAACACAGATGGTAGCTACATAGAGGAAAGTGAGAAAGTTGGCATTGGAGGAATAATCAGAGATGGGGATGGTAATTGTATCATGGCCTTTGCAATGTCGGTTAATTGTGATAGCCATAACATGGCCGAAGCTTTAGCTGCAGAGTTCGGAGGAAAATGATGCAACCAGTTAGGTTTCACTAATTTTGTTCTCGAACTTGATTCAACTATCACAGTGAGCATGATCAACCAAGAGGGAAACAAGAGCATGAAACTAAAGATGGTGGTGGATAGAATTACAAAAGTGGTACAAGATGCAAATGCAACGGTCCAACACTGTTATAGAGAAGGCAACCAAGTAGCCGATGCTTTAGCTAAAATTGCCTCCATTTCCAGTACGAGATTGATATGCCAATCATTCGAACAACTACCAAAAGAAGCTAAAGGCCCCTTCATCATGGATAAATAGAAAATGCCTAGTATTAGAACAAAATATGAGAAGAACAATTTTTTTGTTAGTTGATTTTGATGTAAATATAGTTATGACGGTAGAGAGACATGTGTATTCCTCTACTGTCCTTTTGGGTGATAGAAATCACCATGTTGTATTATGTTTCTGAGGAAAGGCCTAGCCCCCCTCACTGATATTTTTTTTTGCAATACAACACCCAGATCTCTGTCTGGGGAGCTTTATTTAAAAAAAACCACTCTTGCCGAAACGTACAAATCAACCCTGAATGAACCCAAATTTTGCACACAAGTCCCAAATGACTATACGAATCTAGTTCAATTCCCGAAATCACAATCCGAATCCAGTATCAAGAATTCAACCTCCGGTCAAACGTATGAACTTTCCAAACCTTCAAACTTCTAATTTTTCGCCAATTTGTGTGGAAACCTTCTAGAAACAATCAAATGCAAATATGGGCACACGCCCGAGTCCAAAATAACTATCCTGACCTATGGGAACCATCAAAACACCGTTCCATGGTCAAATTCACTAAAAGTCAAACTTGGTCAACTTTTCCAACTTAAAGCTTCAACAATGAAATTCATTCTTTCAAATCGATTCCGAATAACCTGAAAATCAAAATCAAAGATTCATGTTGGTTGATTTCCCAATGCACACGCAAGTGTACGTGGTCGACAAGTAATATAGGAATTGAAGTCCAGATATCGTACCCACAGGGACTTGTGATTAACTATCCACTAAACTAAACTCAAACAAATATTTAACTAGAATTAATCTAAAATAGTAAATCAAAAGATTAAATAGACAACTAACTTAAAGATGAATTCAAGGTAAATTGATATTCTAGAGTTATGGGTTGTTAAACAATCACGTTGAGTTTTCGACCTAAATCTTCTAATCAGGTTTATTGATTGACGAGGTTAATATTGCTCGTAGCCTTCTCCCGAAGTACAACTCGCCTATTCAAGCTAACCTAATGCCTATATTCCTATGGAATCAGGATTAACAAGAACGCATTAATAATTCCCGTATAATAACCAAGCAAGGCGATTAGGTATATTCCTATCCTAACCGCAAATCCGCTCCCCTGAAGGGTTAAGATCTTGCTCTACCCAATCTTATATGCAATCTAGAATTCCCTCTCCCGAGTTCAACCCTAGATTCGTAGATAGTAGTCAATTGATGATCAAGCAATTGAATAATTAAGCACAAGATTGAATAAACAAACCAATTAAGATAAACAATAAGAATAATTCAAGCTTCAACTACAACGTTCATGTAACACCCAATACTCTAGAACTAATAAACTATAAAACTAAAAGAAGAGAATAGAAGAAAAACTAAGTAGAATCCTCTGTCCAAAGTCTGCATAAGCTCCTCAATATGATGTTTTTGAGTC
>ML370428.1:0-19185 GCA_005239525.1 Nicotiana knightiana | reverse complement strand
GAGGGGGGGTGTTCAGAGAGCTTAGTTATTAGCATTAACAAACAAACACAGTTCTCAGAATCGTTTCCTCACTAGAAACTAAGCAACCTGAAACAGTTAGAAATGTCTTGTTCAAAGACAACATCATGAGAGCGAGCAGGAAACCCTAGAGAGTACGTGTTTTTCAAAGAAAATAGAAATTAACAGGCCGCCCTAAACTATAGATAAACTAACGCACATTACATAAATAGACAGTTCCAACAGATTAGGTAGGAGAACATTGGCCGGTGACTTTATTTCCTTAATTAGTAAGGAGATACACCCACGTTTGCTGGAGCAAGAAACCCTTCCTTCATCAGAACATCCTCCCCTTCCTACACATTTCCCAAAAGACTAGAATAAATATTTTTATAATGGAAAAGCATGTAACCTTAGTTAACTACTTGAGGATTTAATTCATATATTTTGATGAGAATGTAAAGAATTTTTATATTGTCATTATATGTTACCATGTGATAGCGGATTACATGCTTTATTTTTTTGAATTACTAACTCCTTTTTTTTGTATTCCACCCGGTGTTCGGTACCCACATTGAGCCCGACTAAATCCAAATTCACGTCGAGAAGTCCCACATTGGAGGTAAAGCGCTCCCTAACAAAGGCGACTTCATACCAGGGACTCGAACCCGAGACCTCTGGTTGAATAGTTTACTACTCCACCACAACCCTTGTTGGTGAATCACTAAGTCCACTTGTTATGCACGTGTTGCATCTAGTTACCCTATTTCTTAAATGAATTGATAGTTTATACTAAATTCTTTTAGAAGTTACAAATTTGTGCTAAAGGTCCTCAAAATAAAGAATGTTAAGCATTTCAAAGTAAAGTTCTATGTTTATATAAAAATGATAAAACTGTGGTTTAATTAATTAGCTCACTAATTAAATGAAAAACATATTGGGTGAAAAGCTAGGGTTTTAAAAGTGAGTTGGAAAGGTACCTGTTGACATGCATTGGGTTTCTTCACGGGTTGATCAGGCATAAGTCCGAAATGAATGTGTGGAAAGTGGGCCCACTGCAGAACAAGAAAACAAACCAACGCGAAATTCAATAACATGCTTGTAAAAAGCAACATATGCACCAAGCCCTAGTCAAACAAAACCCTAGTTAAAAGGAATAGAAACTAGCTCTAATGCCTATAAGAATCTTTCTATTCTTTTGTTAATTCTATTACCATAAATATTAATTTATCTTAATAAGTATTCCTTCCGTTCCAGTTTATATGAATCTGTTTGACGGGGTACGGAGTTTTAGAAAAAATAAAGATTTTTAGAATTTATGGTCCTAAATAGTTAAAAAGAGGCATAGCGTATTTGTTTGTTATAAAAGATTCTAATTAAGGGTAAAATAGAAAGTTTAAGCTAAATTATTAACAAATTTAAAAATAAATAATTCTTTTTAGAACAAACCAAAAATAAAATAGGTTCACAAAAACAAAAACTGAAACAAAGGGAGTAAATATTTTTGTATCTTACATTCTTTGCAGCAGCACTGAAGGCCTCCCTGTGACTTATATCAGGATTTCCAGCTTTGATACGTTGGATCTCGTCCCTGCATATATCGCAGTCATTAAATTTTTTCATTGTTTTTGTCAATGGCAATCCATATGCGCTTAAATCATTTTTAATTAATATGAAGAAAACTTTTCTAGTTTCAAAAACTGGTATGTGTCAGTTTTTGGGTGATAATTTTTTTTATTTCTTTCACAAAATTTAAATATTTTCAAATAAAATGCATGTCCAAATAAAATCCAACTTCCAAAAATTATTTTTTAATAGAACTTCAATAACTCTCTCCTTAAGTTTCAACCAAATTTATTAAAAAGAGAAACAAATATTGTATCAATTAAAGAAAAATATACATACTTGATGAATCGATTGTAAGCAGATGGCACACGCTGTCGTTTCTCCGGAGCTGAGTACAGACGACATGTAGACAAACAAAACAGGCATTAAAAACACTTGGCTGACTTTCTGTAGTATTTCTGATGCATTCATTTACCAGTACTCTCACGCGGGACCAAAGAGATCAAGAATACTTTAGCTACTACTACTATATACCTTTTTCTCTGTCCCTCTCCTCTCCTCTCTCACATCATATCATTTCATGATCATTATCTAATGATCTTTCTTTCTATCTATTCATCTAGATTCTGTGCTTTTGAAAAACCATCTAACTTTCCGGGGGACATTTTCTCTTTTTCTTGTACAGAGAGAGAGAGAAAAAGGCATCAACAAAAACTATATAAAAGTGCCTAATACACATAAAGCAGCTGTTGACTGAAATAAATATGTTAAGAGTGCTACAACTAGGATTTGTACTTACAACCTTAATTAATTTCTAAACACCATTTACTAGTTTAATTACTACTAGAAATTAAATTTCCCTCATGTTAATAGGATTCAACAATTATACCTTTAGCCTAAAGGGGCCAATCTTTTGAAACCGACTAAGAAAGAAATAGTGCCAATCATTTTGAAAGAGAGGGAATAGAAGTTTTTGTGGGGATTCAACAACTGAACCTACAATCTATATGCACGAAATAACTTTCCGAATGAGAGATTCGATTGAACCCCTTTAAACCATGTACTTCTGCTCTTGGTCCCAAGCACAAACCCCTCAAGAAAGAAATCCAAATGAATATTTCTTTTCAATAAAAGAGGCCGCCATAGTGGTGGGGTTATAATTTTAATATGAATGACCATTCTACACAGAATTTAGGGTGTGAACTGATATTTCAAGTGAAGATAAAACAATATCATCACAGTTAACACATATATTGTACACACAGGCAGAAACTGTAGATGAACAATGCAAATACGTTTTAGCTGCAATTTCTAAACGTGGCTTTTCGGGAAGTACCTTATATATGGAAAGTGTTGAAGAAGGAAGGCAGACAAGAGAAATGGTAGAAGATCCTTCCCCAAAAATAATACTATTTCAGTATGGAAAAAGAAAAGTTTAACTTATTAGACACTGTTGAAGAGTAAACATATGCTCGTAAAATGCACATTCTTTCTTTATTTGCTAAGAAACTCCTATTCACTGAAAAGTCTAGAGCTTCATTGTTTGTTTAAGGGTACGGCACTCCATATGATGAAATTAAATAATTTTGGGTCTGTTTAGAAAGTGTGTTGCTAGTAAAAGAAGATTTTTTGTCATTTGTGAAACTTTTAAGGAGAAATTTATAAGTGTAAGTAGAATTTATCTTACGTCTGTTTGCAACAGGTGGCCTTGGAAGTTCATCAACTCCTCGAACTGGCATGAGTGACTCATTCGGGTTTGGCTGATTGATCAACAAACTTGGTGGAGAATTCCGAATCTCATCCTGAATTTTTAAGAAATAAGGACAAGTGTAAAGGAGAAAAATGTAAAGAATTATTAAACTTGCACTTTCATCTCTTAGGACCATCAGATAAAATTAGAACGAAACAGAAAAGATTAGATCATGACTTCTCCGTAAGGATGAGAGGTACAAATAGTGAAAATAAAATGTATGGAGAAGGATTGATGTTATAAATAGCTAATAAACATGACACATGGACTTGGAAACCCTAGATTCCAAGCATAAAGATGTGTATATATATACCAGAAGATTCTGAGGAGAAAAGAAAGAATGGGGGAGATGAAGCTGATTAGCAGAGGGAAGAAGCAGGCCACGCATGTTGACGTTGACAGACAGAAGGTTGGTGCAATGACCACACCTTACTGTCACAGTCTTGAACAAACTGGAGCAAGGAACACTCACCTGTATACAAAAAATAACACGAGTATTTTAGCAAATAGAGTAACGCAATAGCAATTTTAGCTGATTTATGAAAAGGGTCTAGGCCGTTGAACTGTCTAACTCTTTCAGTTAAAAGTTCAAATTGTGACCAACAAGAAACAAAATAAATTATACACTCCATTTCCCCTTTTGTAATGAAATTATACACTCCATTTCACACTTGTTCGGGAAAATTGCATTAGAAATGTCCCATTATTTATTATAACGCATTTATATTATTAGTATCATTATATTATGAAGAGAAAAGGGGAGGATTTGCAAGAGAATAAAGATGAGGAACAAGTCATTATTGAGTTTGTGATGAATAGACTGAACACATCCTTGAACAAACTGGAGCAGAAAAACCATGGGAAGAGATGAAAAATGCCACCAGATGGAATAAAATTCAAGAAAGTTCATTTTAAAGAAAATTTATGTAAAGGGTTCCAACAAAGGTACATAAGTAAACCTACGGAATATATCAAGTATAAATTAAAGGAAAGTAAGGGAAAAGTATGAATAATTTCAAGAACATGATCATATATCACTCCTAAAAGTGAAGAGGGGGAAGAGGTCACAAGACAAAGAGAGAGGAAACTAAGAATATTATTGTGTAGAAGGTGTTATAATATAGGGTAAAAGTAGTAGTAGTATAATACCGCGAGAACAGTGTCACAAAAGTTGCATTGGACATAACAGAGTTGTTCCCCTGAGGGAGGAGAGAGGTGATGGTGGTGGAGGTGGTGGTCCGGAGCAAAAGCAGCAGATGAAGAGGACATGATGTTTTTGAGATGAGATGATAAGATTCTGATTTTCTCCCTTTTGATTTGATTGATTGATGATTGACTGATCAAAGGGAGTGAGTTTTATATAACAGCTTGGATAGGGCTCCTAATTCTTTTATTTTTCTTTTAGGAGTTATCAAGGCAAGTTGAAGAGTGAGAAGTCCATGTGTGTGAGAGAAATAGAGGGATAAAGACAGAAACCGACCTAATATAACACAGTAGAGAACTTGGTGGATCAACAAATTCTCCTATTTCTGGATTTCCTAAAAAAAAATTCACATTATTTTCCCTTGCTACTCTATTTTGTTATTATTTTCCGTTTAGATGTTATTATTTCATTTCTTTTTTTCCTAAACTAAATCAGTTGATAACAAAAATAAAAACCAATTGATATAAAAAATATATGTATGAACTAACTTTGTTTAAATTGTTTAAAATACTTTGTATAAAAAATATGTTACTTATCAAATCACTGACATTTAAAGCTGTCACAGTAAATAGATGACTACAAGTACATACAGGATTCAAACGGGGAAGAGTAAATGAGATTCAAACAAAATTGTGGTGAAATGAATAAGATCGCTTCTCGTTTAATCAAATCTGAATTCTAACCCTAAAACTAGAAAATCCTGATAAAAAGCGTCTTCTTTTTTAATGGACTTTGCGCGAGTGAATCCTTGAAATGGATCGGAGAGAAAGAAAAAAAATGTATGGTTGGCATTCCCAATGGCTGTGCTTGTTTTGGTGTGAGGTAGCGAGGGGGTGGGGGTGGGGAGTAGGGATTGAGGAGAAGCAGAGGCGGCAGAGGTGGGGGAAAGGAGTGAGAAAGGGACGTTTGCATGGGGCGATTAGCTTTCACTCATTCACTTGTTGTTTTCATAGTTATGAGAGGAGAGTAAGAGACAATAGTTTTTCTTTTGGTTCTTTCGTGGTTCCCATATCTTCATTTATTTTCTTTCTTTTTTGGTTTTCTCGTTTCCCAATTCTTCGTTTATTTAATTACTAGAGTGAGTAGGGTTAATAAAGCCTTAAATGTCGGGCACCTATCCTCTGCATCAAATTAGTGGTGCCCCAACCTCCAGTTATTCCATGCTCAAGGTTAGTCATGAATCATGATTAGTACTAGTTCCATTTTAACTCCAACATGATATATCACCTCTTATATGTCATTGAATTCGGTTCGTGTTACTATTTGTTTTTAAAGAAATTGGTTATATATTTAATAACCTCAATCACAAGAATATTTGATCATTATACTAAACTTTTATCTCTTTCTTAAATGCCTGCTTAATTGAAACTATAATTAAAAAATTAAAAAGACCACATAGGGTATGATTTTATTCTGGGAGCGAGTTGGCGTAATTAAGGAGATTTGGTAGGTAGAATTTTATTAAAGCGTCTAAAACACATATGTTTCATATAGATTACAAGAGGCCTATACATGTGGTCCAATTTAATTGTATGACTCACAAGTGTATTATTTTTCTTCATACTTAGAACAAAGTCAACTAATTTAAATTCAGGAGGCCTAGGAAGATGTCGATGAAGGTAATTTTGCATGACCCCACCTTCATTTATACAGTATATATGACAATTCGTACTGTTTTCCAAACAACAAGAGTCAAATATTATACTGCTAACGTTTTAATCTTTGTTTCGGGGTGTTTGGACCACTGTCAAAAGTCCAGTTGTGTAACCCATTCTTAGTGCAAGTGGAAGAATTGTAATTTGTAAGGGACAAAATACCCTTTTGGATCCTTGGAATACACTCTGGTTCCGAACTTTGTTCATGTAATAATTAATTAATATCATACTTTATTAGCGCATTATTTCTCTAATTAATATGATCTTCTTCTTAACTCATTTGCTATATATGAGAACTCGGATAAGAAGTTAAGAATTTATTAGCTTCACGACTTCTTCTCACTCTTTGTTTCTTCCTCTAATTTATCTTTATTCTTAATCTAAGAGCCCATAAAATCCATCCGAAGTTAGGAGTAGCCCGATAGATAGGCTGGCAGTCGATAGTAGTTCTAAATGATTATATGGCCAAGCAGGTTTTTATTAAGATTAAAACGTTTGAATCTATTACATATTTAATTACTAAGATATTGTGTTAAAATCTAAACACAAGAAAACTAAGACTATTTGCTTATTTTCAACATCTAAATAAGTACAATTTATCATTATCTAAACTAAGAACTATAAAAATTTTAATGAAGTAATGATAAATGTCATATTCACGAAAAGGTAAAAAAGTAAGTATTAAATTTATATAGTGTTGGGTAAATTATTTTCTTGTTGAACCATACTCTAAAAGCTATTAACGGTGGAAAGCTCAAGCGATGGTGGTTGTACAATTGTGGCAAGTAGTGGTTGTACGGTGATGGTAGGGGTCAAAGGGACAGAGTTAGAATGCCATAAGTAAATTTCGCCGAACTCAGTAGCTTTGATAATGCGATAATGTAAGATAATGATTGAGGGGGTCGGTGGTGGCTAATAACCGATAATAAAAGTGGTTGGTAATAATGGCTAGCAGTGGAGGTGATTAGCAATTTGTAGTGGCGGTTGTGAGATAGCCGCTAGTAATAAAGGTGGCTTTGTAGTGGTAATAGGTTGTGGAGGTGTTTATTTAGTTGGTTGTATGGTAATGATAGGCGGCAACAATAAAAAGAAAATTGTTGATAAAAGTGTAAAATTCACATGAAAATTTGAAAAAAATCTGAGGGTCCACCAAACTACGTAGAGAAATAGGTTCTCTATTAGTTCCCACAGAACTCACACACACAACAATAAGTAAATAACACAATAGAGTTTTATGTGGAAAACTCTCAGCTCAAAGGATTAAAAAACACGACCTACACTTGTACGATTTCGACTTCACTATTGAGCAACTTTATATTACAAACTATTGTAACCTAGGAATTAAACTCTTAATCCCTCACTAACTTGTAATAACTCTACTACAAGCCCCTTTGTAATAACTCTATTACAAAGCTTACAACTCGACTAACTCTAGCCAAGACACAAACACAAAGTTTATGATTTTACAAAAGGTTTCCTACACAATGCTTCTAACTAAGATAAGTAGAAATTACAAGTAAATCACATTGACAAAGGTGCAACACAACTAAGGACATATAATGACTCAATATAGGAAATTGGTCATCCGTTATGTTGTTCTTGGTTCTTGATGCCTTGAATGTCACTTGCTAGTTGGCAACACACTTGAGAGAAAGCTTGATGAAATCTGGAATGTACAAGTGTGATGTTTTGACTTTGCTTCATGTTAATATTACATAAGTGACATCACTTGAATGATGTAAGCACGTTTGATACAAAGACATTCCCCATGAAGTGACTATTGCATTGTTTGCATTGTTGCGTGTGTGCATAGAAATAATTGCTGTGACTTTACAATTGTGGGGTTTTACTGGTACAGTCATCAAAGGAACTGATGTCTATTTGTTCCCTTTGGTGTTTCTTTGGCTCTGAACATTGGAACATGTCCCAGACTTGAGACTTGTAGATCTGGAGCACTTTGAGGATGTGGAGTACGTTCCCTATCTGGGTCTTAACATTAAGTTTGTTAGATTTTCAAATATAACAAGACACATAACTTATCAATTTTCCCTTTTTGATGATGACAAACTTGTAATTGAAATTTCCCCTGAGCTTGTGCTTCCACCTCAATTAATTTCCCCTCTTTTGGCATCATAAAAAGATTAGGCACAAGCAATAAGAAAAAAGAAGTCTAGCCTGGTTAATTCATGCCACATGCGTGCACATAAATATGACTGAAAACAGCAAAGTATGCACAGTAAAAAGGACAATATTCATTAATTTTGGAAATAAATAGGGAGCCATACCTGTAACTACCCGACCGGTCATTTTGAGAAATTAAGCTCCGTTCGATGGAATAAGGTCTTGAACATATTCACTTTGTGTATATCGTCCTGCGTGCATGGTTGGATTCAGTTACCGGATAATCCAGAGTCAAATTGGAAGAAAAAATTCTATTTTTGAAGCTTAAGTGATGGAAGTTGACCGGAGGTTTGACTTTTGAGTAAACGGTCTCGGAATGAGTTTTGGGTGATGCCAATAGCTTCGTATGATGATTTTGGACTTAGGCGCATGTCCGGAATTGGTTTTGGAGGTCCGTAGAGTAATTTGTGGTAATTCGGCGAAAGTTAGAATTTCGGCGATTTCGGCCGATAGGTGAAATGTTGATATCAGGCTCGGAATAGAATTCCGGGAATGGCTGTAGGTCCGTTGTGTCATTCGTAACTTGTCTGCAAAATTTAGCGTTATTTCGGGTTGAATTGATAGGTTTCGGCACGAGTTTTGATATTTGAAGATTTGAAAATTCATAAGTTTGATTTTTGAGTTGATTCGTTGTTTTAGTATTGTTTTATGTGATTTGAAACTTCGAGCGAGTCCATGTTAGGTTATATGACTTGTGTGTATGGTTGGACGGGGTCCCGAGGGCCCCGAGAGTGTTTC
Organism: Nicotiana knightiana; assembly: GCA_005239525.1. NCBI lineage: Eukaryota > Viridiplantae > Streptophyta > Magnoliopsida > Solanales > Solanaceae > Nicotiana > Nicotiana knightiana. The sequence continues at coordinate 10,094 of ML370428.1, read as the reverse complement.
ACATAGGCTTCAGGTCAATTTTTTCTCTTTTTGCATTGATAATGTTGTTTCTGGTTTCCTTCTATGCGATCGCATAGTAGTGGTCGCGATCGCATAGTGTTGCTCTTGACCCCCCCCCCCAGTTTTCTTTCAATGCGATCGCATCCCATGCTTCGCGATCGCATAGTGCAGCGTTTGGCAGCAGATAATTTCTTATATGCGATCACATAAGTTCCTTCGCGATCGCATAGAACCTTTTTTTTTCCAGTAACATTTTTCCTCTATGCGATCGCATGTAGTTTCCCGCGATCGCGTAGTACAAATTGACCAGTGTCCTATTTCCTTCTATGCGATCGCATCTTCTCGTCCGCGATCGCATTAAACAAACTACCTGGGCAGACAGTTTACATCTTCAAAAATTGAAGGCTTCATCATTTTATCACATTTTGACTTCTAGAGCTCGATTCTTAGCATTTTTTGAGGTGTTTTCACACAATTCGATTGGGTAAGTGTTCTTCAACTAGAATTAAATATATTTCATAATTGTTTCCTTATTTTCATCATTTAATTTGTGTTTTGAGTTGAGAAAATATTGGTTTTGAAAGAAAACTTCTAAAATGAAATATCGTGATTTGAGGGATTAAATGATATCGGAATTCGATAAATTTTGTATGGTTGAACTCGTATCGGAATGGGTATTCGTATTTTGTAAAGTTTGACAGGTTCCAAGGTGCGGCCCGAGGTCGATTTTTATATTTTTGTAAAGATCGAAACTTTATTATTCGGAATAGTTCCTTATACATTTTATGTGTATTTTGAAGTGGTTTTAGTTGATTTTGAGTCGTCCGGAGGTCTTTCCGCCCGAGAAGTCCATTTTAGAGTAACGGATTGTCGTCTTCGAGGTAAGTATCTTGCCTAACCTTGTGTGGGGAAACTACCCCTTAGGATTAAGTCTTCTATGTTGATTATAGCCGTGTACGCGAGGTGACGAGTGCGTACTTGAACTTAGTTGCAAATAGGTTGGCCTTTTAGGATTCTTAGGTCCTTTATATTCCCTGTGTATGGAGTTGTATCTGTTATATCTGAGTTCCGATTGCTAGTTCATCTCTTTCTACTTAAATTAGAAATTACTTGCTTAGTTTTCCTTTGTTGCTTATTTGATCTTAATTTACTTAACTGAAGACTTTACCTTTTCTACCGCCGTGCTATACCTTCCTTCATAAACTGCCTATTTGACTAGAATCAGCATAGTCTCGCCCTATAATTGTTTAGCAGTGATTGGAATATCTATACGTTGGTGTCATGCCCGTGAGTCGTACATTGTGATTTATATGATTTTCCCTTAAGTTCTACTCAGGTTTAGTTGATAATCATCCATGTTGATGGTATTTCCTTGGTGTTGCCTATTACTGAGCATTGTGCAAGCTGAGTTTTATTCTGTAAAGCTGATTGTTTAGGCGAGATTGGTTATAGCTGTTTCCCTTGCCGGGATGATTGGTTTCTTGTTGATGACTTGAATATTGTGAATCGTTGTTATATATTGTTTTGTTTTTCCCCTCGTTATATCATTTCACTTGTGCTTGGTATTCCCTTCAGTGACTACTTCTTATGAGTGAGCTTTTACCATTCTTGTGATTCAAGTCTTTGTATTGATTTGCTCGTTGCACCTTGCATTCTGTCTTTTGTTGCTTTTGCACCTGTTGTGGCAATGTGTGTTGTTTCTGTCGCATTATGGTTGTTTTATTTAGTACTGCATTGCATATTTAAATTGGGACTACGGACGAGATTCCGGGAGCTTTCCCTCTGTACTGCATTGCATATTTAAATTGGGACTACGAACGAGATTTCGGGAGCTTTCCCCCTGTACTGCATCGCATATTTAAATGGGACTACAGACGATATTTCGGGAGCTTTCCCCCTGTACGACTACGGACGAGAATCCAGGAGCTTTCCCCTTGTACTGCATTGCATATTTTAATTGGGATTACGGACGAGATTCCGGGAGCTTTCCCCATGTACTGCATGACAAATTCTGAGTTACGGACTGAGTTACGGTAGATTTATCCTGAGGAGATTATGATCGAAAGATTTTTTTTATTTCAAAGGTATATTTGAAAAGCATTTGTCTTGAAGAAAATGATATTTGGAAGTCATTTATTGGGGAAGTATATTTGGAAATCATGTATTTTGAAGGAAACTATGTTTTAAAGATTCCTCTTTCCANATATAAACTTACGATTTAAAGGTTTTCACTCGAAGGTTTGACCAATTTAGTGGGTTGTTGGCTAAGGCCTAATGTGGAATACTAATGTAGTGCTGAGTTACTGGTGTTCTTATTGTGTTGTGGTATTCCGGTTCTGGTTTGTATCTTTGTCTATCATTTCTGTGTATTATTGTGTTGTTCTGTTGTTGTTGCTGCATTTCCTTTCGCCTTGTAAATGTTTGTTATTTGCTATATTGTGTAGTCATTAGATAGATGTCATATTCTGCCATTTCTATATTTATGTCTGTTTAGCTTTTAGACTAGTGTTGTCTTGACTAGTCCTCGTCACTACTTCACCGAGGTTAGTCTTGATACTTACTGGGCACCGCTGTGGTGTGCTCATACTACACTTCTGCGTATTTTTTTGTGCAGATCTAGGTAATTGTTGTTAGTAGATGCGTGGATCATTGCCGAGGAGACTCAAGGTAACCTGCTGCTGCGTTCGCAGGCTTCGGAGTCACCTTCCTGTGTTTATTCAACTATTCTTACTATTTCTAAACAGTTGTATTTAGGAGTTGTAGAGAAAATTCATAGAGCTTATGACTTGTATTACCGATTTTGGGAAATTGTAAATTTTGTCAAGATTCTATATCGAGACTGTTGGATTTTCCTTTATTTTTGTTGTTATTTAGTAAATGTTAGGCTTACCTAGTCTCTAAGACTAGGTGCCATCACGATACCCAACGGAGGGAGATTTGGGTCGTGACAGTACCATTGTTACATAATCATCCACACAAAAAAACAACCAAAAAAAAAATACCATCCACTAAACATGTCCAAACAAAGGATACCAAAACAGAGAGAAGACAAAGTAAACTTGACACTGAGAAAGGAACGAGCTAAAGGAGCACTAGAAGGAGAAGGCGGAGATAAAGAGGCAAGAGTTCTAAGGAGGATATCCATTTGAGCATTTATGGATCCTTGTTTATTGAGTAACCTCTCCTTCAGGACTCGACCTGTTTCCTGAGATCAGCATTCTCTTTGGTCAGACAAGCAACCTCTGCGCTTTGTGTGCTACTGGAACCAGGTGCCTCTTAGGGCTGACTAAGTTGTCCCTCAAGGATGTCATTCCTTGCCTTCAACTTCCTTATCTCTTCATTGGCGATATTCTGAGCTTCAATCAGTTGAGAGATAGTGGAATTGTTGCCAACTCCTCCTTTCTTATTGGTTCACTCACACTCTTCTAAGGTGGTTTTTGAGAAACTCTACTTGCGAGTACCCACCGTAGCCTTTCCCAAAGGGACATTGAAGAACTCGAATACTTTTGTGAGAACAAACCCGTAGGGGCAGCCGATGATTACCATCCTTGAAATATACCATTTTCTTCATGTGCTCAATCATGATGCCCTACAGATTTATAGTGGAATATGCATCCAGTGCTTCAAGAGGAATAGGTTTGCTTGTGACGTAATGGAATTCCTTTCTTCACGAGGAAGCAAAACCTTGTTCACCATCTCGAATAGCAATTGGTACACTTGAAGAAGGCCTTCTTTCCTACATGTTCCCCCTGTTGTACTGCATCATCCTTCAGAATGGCATTTCTGAAATTTGAAGAGCAAGTCCCCTCAATGTAGGATATACAGTCAGTAGGCACTCCCGAGATGGTTCCCTGCACAACCTCATCCATCACAAAATCAACCCCGTTCACCTTCAGGCAGATGTTGTCATCCTCAACTGTGAACAAATCGGCACAGAAACTGCGCACCTCAACGTCATACACCTTAGGACTCTCATGTGTGACCAGACGTGTCCACTGTTGAAATTCACAAATATCAACTAGTTGGTGCATTCCCGTCATTTCAAGAATGTCAGGGGCAAAGGTTTTTCCCCACAACACCTTTTGTTTTCTCATATTTTCCCTTCCTTCATTCTTGGCCACACCCACCTTGGCCTTCTTGGAGGAATCGGGTTCCTAATTGGCACCAGCCTTCCGTTTCACTAATTTTCTCACACTTATTCCTTTCTCTCCTGATTTCTCATACTCAGAATTTTCAGACACTGTCTTACTAGACTCCTCAGCCAATTTCCCTCCAGACTCCCCCACTTCAACATTACTAACCTCCATCACTCTCATAGATGACTCTTTTTCAGATTTTTGAATAGTAGGTTTCTTGGAGGACTTACGAATTAGAAACTCGGTTCCTCATCCGCCTCGTCATCAACATCAACATGAGTTGTAGGCACTAACTCTTCATGTACTAACTTTCCACCCTTAATCAACCGCCTCCTCTTATTTTCTTCCTTACTTTTCTTCAACACTGACTCAAGAGCTTCCTTCTTTTGTAGCCTAGTAGTAGGTTTTTTAGGAGTGGGCGATATGGGAGGTTCCCTTCTACTCCTAGAACTAATAAAGCTTGCAAGATCCACATTGTCATAGTCTTCTTCACTATCCTCATTCTCTTCCTCAGACAGAGAGCACATCTCAGGAGAAACAATGATCAATGACTCAACAAAGAAATGAGGAGAGGGAGAGGGATCAGTACAAACCTAAGGTTCTTTTGAAGAAAATGAGGGTATCATCCCTCATGAGGTTCCCCAGTAGTACTGTCTGGTGCCAAATTTTTGACAGGTACCAGTTCCCTTCCCTCTTCCAGTAGACTATCACATTCCCCCTCAGACCGTTGGTTTCAGACACACCTTCATGACCACCAACCACACATCCCTCAACAGCGATTGACAACATATTCTCTATGGCCTCTTGTTCTTTTAATCCCAAAGTAAAATCAGAAGGCACAAGAGGTATAATACTTGTAGAATCAGCAACATTCAAATCGAGGTTTGGGGTAGACATCGCTGAGTCATCATCGGTACGAACCATACCCTGTTGTGCCTCAGAACTCTCTTCCATTTGCAAACTAGAGACTTCCTGATTTTTTTCTCCCTCTACTGTTCCTTGTTCAGCCATTTTTCTAGCGGGGAAAAAGGAGAGGTCGTTGCCACAAATCTCTTGGGATTCGAAGATTTGTGACTCCGATGAGAACATTGGGTTGGATAAGAGACAGTGGGTGGTTGGGAATCTTTCTTAGGGTTTGGAATGTGTGGTGTAGAGTGCTTAGACTCTGTCACCGGTGCTTCAAGAGATGAAGACACAATGGGGACAATGCTTGGAACATTTGTGGCTTCGAGATTCTCAAACATGATGGAGAATAGTGAGAGTTTATGAGAGAAGAGTGTGTTTTCGAATTGAGATAAAAAAAAGAAATTTTTGACTTTTGATCTGAACAGTTATGAGAGTGACAGTGTTTGGGTTGATTTAAAAGGGGTGAGGGACCGGTTAGGAAAGGGTATTGATTTTCTGGGTAGATGGGTCATTTCGTAACGGGTAGGACGTTTAGGTTCCAAAAAGGGGAAAAGGGAGACTGACATGTTAAGTGACGTGGCACCTTTTTTAGCCATTTTTAAAATTGTACATGAGAGTACAAAGGAACTATTAACCTGTGTCAAAGGAACCAAGTTCCCTGACAGATTTGTAAATGTGAGCCTCGTCTTTTTACTAATATGCAATACCATTAGCTACTTGTTTGCTCTGTAATCGCCATGTGTGTCTACCTATAACTGTATAGAAATAAGTTAGACCTAGCAAGAAAACACTTTTTAGCTATTTTACATGTTCATTTCTTTCATAGCCAATCATCGAGGGACCAGGTTCTCAGCTTGATTTTATCAACCTAAGTGCCAAACGATTCTTTTCAAAATGCTCTCTGCTCAGTGCTTTGGTGAAGATGTCTGCAATTTGATCTTATGTACGGCAAAACTTCATGCGGATAAGCCCTTTTTCAACATTGTCTCTGAGAAAATAATGTCTCACATCAATGTGCTTTGTTCTCTTATGTTGAACCGGGTTCTCTGCCACGTTGAGAGCACTGGTGTTGTCACATAATTGTTGGGTTTTTTAAGCTTTAATGTAGCTTAAACGGGGGTGAACGGGAAAATGGAGGAAAAATGAAATATTTGAGTTTCTCTCCTCGACAAAGGGACATTATCCCATATTGGAAGAGGAAAGCATTTTTGATTGGTATATATACAATTGCTTTTATTCTAACTTTTAAAGAGTTAAGAAGAAGGCAAACCTCGTGCCATCATCGTCGTCGCTCGCTCGGCTCGGCTCGGCTCGGCTCGGCTCTGTTCAGCTTCGGATTCGGATTTGGATTTGATCAAATAATCGATTGATTGATTGATTTTTTGGATCAAATTTATTTGTTAATAGTAAATACTAACATAAGATTAACAAATATCCATTTTTTTGGAAACGAAAAATTAATATTAAATAACGAAAAAATAAAGTGTCCATTTTCCGTTATCCGTTATTCGTTTTCCGTTTTTATAACGGAAAATTAACTCTCCTCTGCACATTTTGACTCCCCGGTTTATTGTTGCGTAAATAGTCATTTATGTTATGGCCGTTTTATATAAACAGCCCTTCTCAAGAGTTGCACCTCTTCAGTTTGAGCTCAATATTGGCTATAAATACTAGTCCATTCTCTCAGATTTTCAATACAAATTTCTGAGTTCTCCTTCTTTCTTCTACATTGTTTTAACTTCAAAGAAAGTAACATTAAGTGTGACTTTCTACCGAACTTTGTATTCGCTGAAACACTGGGGTTTGAAGTACCGTTACATCAGTGTGTAATTCGTTCAATACTGGGAGGAAATAATCCACAACCTTGGGTAATAGGGGGGATTAAATTCCTTAAGGAAACACTGTGAATTCAGTGAGCTCGGATTAAATTCGTTTTATTTTACACTTTCGTTTATATGTTATTTTATCTTCTCCAGAATTATTTTACAAATACAGTTTACTAACAAGCTTAAGGAATTTAATTTTGTTTTCTGTATTTGTGTTATACTTACTGTTCTGGAGACTAAAACCTTTGTGGTTTTTCTACTCCCGTTTTGAAGATTAAAGCCTTCGTGGCGATTTTCTACTCCATTGGAGATTAAAATCTACGTGATTTTTTACTCTAATTTTTAAACATTTATTAAACGTTTGTTTGTGTCACTCTTTTACAGAAATGACGAATGACAATGGAAACCAAACAGTTCCGATGGTGACTGCCAATGCATCGACAAGCCGAACAACACCGACAATGGCACCGGCAGAGAAGCCCGAAAAAATTTTCGGGATTGATTTCAAGCGGTGGCAGCAGAAGATGTTCTTCTACTTGATGACTTTAAGTCTGCAGAAGTTCATTAAGGAAGATGTTCTGTTCTGCCCGATGAAACTCCAGAAAATGAACGCTTTCTCGTGACTGAGGCGTGGAAGCATTCTGATTTTCTATGCAAGAATAACATTGTTAGCGTACTGGAGGATGCTCTGTATAACGTCTATAGTAATGTGGAGACGTCAAAAGAACTGTGGGTTGCGCTTTAAAGAAAATACGAAACTAAAGATGTCGGGTTAAAGAAATTCGTTGCCGCTAAATTTGTGGACTACAAAATGGTAGATAACAAGTCTGTTATTACCCAAGTCCAGGATTTCCAAGTGATTATTCACGATCTCCTTGCTGAAGGTATAAGTCAAATTAATACTGATGTTGAAAGTATTAATTATATTATTTTTAATAACAGAATTTTTATTGAAGGTCTTGTCATTAATGAAGCATTCCAAGTTGCAGCGATGATTGAGAAGTTTCCTCCTTTGTGGAAGGACCTCAAAAACTACTTGAAACACAAACGCAAGGAGATGTCCCTTGAAGATCTCATTGTTCGGTTGATAATCAAAGAGGAGGACAAAGCTGCTGAAAAGAAAGGCCGTGGAAACTCAACAATAATGGGAGCGAACATTATTGAGGATACTCCTCAAAATAATGGAAAGAGGAAGAAGGCTTCTGGACCGAAAAGAAACCCAAGCAAGAAACGATTCAACGAAAATTGCTACAACTATGGAAAAGCTGGACACAGATCTGCAGATTACCGTTCTCCAAAGAAAGACAAGAATAAGGGTCAAGCAAACATGGTTGAAAAGCACGAAGATGTCGATGACTTGTGTGATATGCTTTCTGAATGTAACCTGGTGGGAAATCCTAAGGAGTGGTGGTTGATTCTGGAGCCACTCACCATGTTTGTGCTGTTAGAGAAGCATTTGCTACATATGCTCCTGTTAGACCCAAGGAGAAGCTTTCTAAGGGAAATGCTGAAATGGCCAAAATTGAAGGATGTGGGAAGATATTTCTGAAAATGACTTCTGGCAAGGTGGTGACACGGAACAACGTTCTTCATGTTCCCGAGATTAGAAAGAACTTAGTTTCTGCTGGACTCCTTGTTAAGAATGATTTTAAGTCTGTTTTTGTATCTGATAAGGTTGTAATAAGTAAGAATGAGATGTTTGTAGGAAAAGGTTACCTCATTTGAGGGTCTTTTCAAGCTGAATGTAATGGTTGTTGAGAATATTAATAAAATTTCAGCTTCTTCTTACTTACCTGAGTCAAAAGATTTATGGCATATACGTTTGGGTCATGTCAATTACAAAACCTTGCGGAAAATGATTAACTTGGAAGTATCCTAAGTTTGAATGCGACAAATCAAAATGTCAAATATGTTGGAATCTAAGTATGTTAAACATCCTTATAAGTCATTTGAAAGGAATTCAAATCCTTTAGACTTAATTTACACAGATATTTGCGACCAGGAGCAAAGTGTAAACACACATTAAATGGAACATTCAAAATGGTTCATCCAGCTTCTGGTGGGATAATTGGACTGGTGAAGGACCGCTAGCTCATCAAGCTCAAGGTATCAGAAAATCGGCCAAACCCCAAGTTAAGGAATTCCTCCTAAATGGGCAATGGGACATCAACAGGTTAAACTAGGTTCTTCCTTATCATATCACTAATCTCATTTGTAAAATTGATATAAGTAAGGATACGGAAGATGACTTCCCTATTTGGACCTTATCGGATGATGAAAAATTTTCAAACAAATCTGCTTGGCATCTAATTAGATCAAAAAAACATAAAAACGTTTTTTAAAAGAAAGTTTTGCATTACTCAGTTCCTTCTAAAATGTATTTCCTAACTTGGAGAATTATGAAAAGGAAATCGCTTTTTGATGACATGATTAGTAGGTTTGGTACTAACATAGCTTCGAGATGTTCTTGTTGTAGTGTCCCATAGGTGGAATCTATGCAACATGATTTTTTGGAAAGTGAAGCTGCGATGCACATATGGAAGGAAATAGGCAGCCCGCTGGGAATTATTCATCCAAAAGCCCCTGTTTCGGCGGTTTTCAAGAATTGGTGGGATGCAAAAACAAAGAATAAAATCCATGTCCTGATTCTACAAGCTGCACCAACTTTTATATGCTTAGGCAATTTGGAAACAAAGAAGCTCATGTAGATATGGCATGCAAAAGAATTCCAATTCAATGTCATGAAACGACAAATTATATGGAACATCAACTCCATAATATCCAAATTGATGCCAAATGGAGAGGTCCAACAACACTGGCCTACCCTATGCTGCATAATTGAAATGCTGAAGCATGTCCAAACATGGAGGCAAATTCAATGGCATCCTCCGCTATATGGGAATGTCAAAGTTAACACAGATGGTAGCTACATAAAGGAAAGTGGGAAAGCTGGCATTGGAGGAATAATCAGAGATGGGGATGGTAATTGTATCATGGCCTTTGCAATGTCGATTAATTGTGATAGCCACAACATGGCCGAAGCTTTAGCTGCAGAGTTCGGAGGAAAATGATGCAACCAGTTAGGTTTCACTAATTTTGTTCTCGAACTTGATTCAACTATCACAGTGAGCATGATCAACCAAGAGGGAAACAAGAGCATGAAACTAAAGATGGTGGTGGATAGAATTACAAAAGTGGTACAAGATGCAAATGCAACGGTCCAACA